>JANHFX010024514.1:62913-107021 GCA_027560015.1 Chloroceryle amazona | reverse complement strand
AAGTTAGCAAAATATCTAGTTCTATACTTTATAATAATCTTAAAATATATATATATCATAAGCTTGAGCCAGCAACAAAACACTGTCAATATTAGTGTCTCTTCCTGATTACTCATGTTATTTGGCAATCCTGATATGGTTCAAAACCAACCTGTAAATTATTTCGGGAAAAATAATAAAAAATCCCAATTGAATGTGTCATTAGAACTAAAAAGAAGTGATAAAAAAACAGCAATAGGGTCATTCATCCTGCTACATATCCTGCCACCTTCATTTTTAGGCTCAGTTTTTGTCACTCCCTTATGTTTTTGTCACCATGTATCCACTATTTCAATGACAACATTATTTCAAGCATTTATGGTTCCATGGATGAAGAACTTAACAGCAGGGAAAAAACCCCACAGAAACTGAGGAAGAACAGCATGAAACTGAAGTTTTTCCTCAGCCTTTTACAGAGGTGTAGTATTTGCCCTGAATTAGTAACAGAGAGAATTTGCTACAGGGATTCAGGACATGAAGGACAACTCCTGTGCACCATTAAAATCCTACTGAGAACATTCACACGTCATTTCTCAGTAACACACAGAACTTGTGCTGGACATCCAATTAATATCCAAATTTACAACACAGTACCAGGTCTGTCAATTACATTCTTATCTGATAACTCATAGCTCTGACAATGAGACGAAAAAAGCCCCATCAAAATGTACTAACATCACCTACACCTCCAGATTTTTCCAAAGTAAACTGTTTCTACTATTCCTTACAAACTGAAAACTTACAAAATTTTATAGTTTGCAAGGTCCTGGAGCAGGCTTAGGGGGGCAATTTGTTAAATAATGTTTATGGTGCTTTAACAGCCGTTTTGCATTTACAGAAGTTGAAGCAGTTGTGATCTGGAAGAGAGCATTAATCCTAATTAGCTCTGATCCCATCATCAGAAAGAGCGGGATCATCACTCTGCAGAAGATTTCTCAGTGCTTGATTAAGAGTTCCCTGCTGGGAACTGTATTTATTTTGAGTTGTTGTCTCATGCTGTCATGAGCTTCCTGAATATCCACATATGTGTAACAAGTTTCTCAGAGAAGATAGGAATAAAGGCATTGTTAGTTACAGAAGTCTCCTGTCAAGTATAATTGGTTATGACTACAGTATACACAAAAGGGGAAGCGGTTGGAGTAAACCACAGGATAAGGAGTAGGTATATGCAAAGCAAGGAGCCTGGGTTCTGCTTTGTACAATCTTCCTCTCCTGTATTCTTTCTTAAAGTCAGGGGGTTTTATTTTTGTAGGTTTAGTTTCGTTGTTTGGTTGTTGTTTTGGTTTTTTTTTTTTGTTGGGGTATTTTTTTTGGGCGGGAGGAGGGGTTTGTTTGCCCCCTTTTTTTTTTCCCATTGGATTCCAACAATGCCAAATGAAAGATAATGGAGAAGTTTCTATGCAGCCACAGCTTTATTTTGTTTTAACAAAGCTATAGACTCCCACTTTCAATCGAAGGAACAAACTTCTCCAACACCACTAGCTTCAGAAGAGTAAAGTGTGCTGAAACAGATGGACAATGCAAGCAATGGTATGAAGAGAATATGCAGGATGGAAAGAAACTAATCCATCATCTCCCTCTCTGAAGATGCAACTCACATTACTGATGGCTGCTTAAACCAAAATGCCCTGCCTATTTCTATAGTCCTAGTGCTCTCCTCTCCCCAGTTCATACATATGCACATCCTTTACATACCAGGAAATACTGCAGCTATAACCAAGCCTGCAGATGCACGCAGCTTGGCAAAGCAAGGGGCAGCAGTATGCGTGGCCATCCAAGATAGGTATGGTCTAAGTTTTACCTAACTGCTTCTCAGTGAACATTTGGACTTCTCTACTCAATCAGTTCTCACAATAATTTACTCTATCCTGAGAGCTT
This sequence comes from Chloroceryle amazona, assembly GCA_027560015.1. Lineage (NCBI taxonomy): Eukaryota > Metazoa > Chordata > Aves > Coraciiformes > Cerylidae > Chloroceryle > Chloroceryle amazona. Next base: position 105,104 of record JANHFX010024514.1, on the reverse strand, counting down.
CACACCTCTGCTACTGATAGAAATCAGCAGCCAGTTAACACCCAAAACGTTGGATAATATTTTTTTTCTTAATCTTTTGGAGTGAAGGAGGAGGGGTGAAAGAAGGGGATTGATGGATGGGCATGCAGTCACAAAAGCATCACTTCCTTAACAAACCCAGGCTAAACACAGACCCCTACAAAAGACCCTCTCAAAACATGAAGCAGAAGACTAGGAAAAGGATTTACATAGTACAAATTCTTGAATGTTGACAAAGAACAGAAGCTGGGAATACTTTTAAAAAGACCTATCTAACAATACCAAAAGGAAGGCGAGGAAATCTTTACATGACAGGGCTGCTTTTCACATGTCTTTAAAATGTGAAGCCACTAGTTGCTAATTGATATGAGCGAAGGAGATCCCACCCAACACCTGCTACAGCAATTCGGTTTAATAGCAGTCCTTCACCAGCTCTGACAATTACTCCCACACTGCCCTGTGAGACACTAATGGTTTGCTAAAAATAAAATGGAGATTAGCATCTACAGAAAACTGTCCGAGATACACACTATTTGACAGAAGGCAATATTAATCAACCTTGTGGGGTGTTGATTTCTGGACTTCAAAGGATTTCATCTTGCAGCTAGATATTTGGGTGTCTGGTTAAAATGGCAGCATGCAATATTACTGTTCATTTTATTCTTGTCTACAGCCTGCATCTTAGACTGCAGTAATAGTGTTCATACTTATGTCGTGGGGAATAATTCAGTACCAACATCAATTTGTGCACAGCAGCTGCTAAAAGTTGAAGTTGTCAAGAAACATGAGATGACAAAGCAGAACACAAAACACCCCAAATGTACCAGCAATTCATGACCTTTTCCTAGCATGTGAATCTTGTCTTTAGCAAGCAGACCAAGACTTATCAAGTCAGGGTGGTAGGGAAGGATGGGGAAAAGAGCAGAAAATACCTTTTTGTATTTTTCTGAACATGATATATAATATAGCTGTCAAAAACATCACTCTATAGCTTGTATGTAGGATGCAAGTAATTAAGTATCAGTCTTCCAAAAGAACCTTCTCTACCCATTATAAATTCAAGCTGAATACTCTTTTAACAGACAATAAGAGCATTTAAAAAAACCCTACTGTATTAATTAGTTCTGCAAGAGAAAAAATCCAAGATTATAAAAATCATACAGATTTTCTTAAGCATTGCCTTGTGTTAAATATTAAGAAAAGGATCTAAGTTCACAGTGGTAAGACCCTCATCCTTGCTCAAATACAGAAAGGAAAAGGCTCAATATGATGAGTCAGATACCATATACAAAAAACCCAACCCACCCAAAACCCATAAACAACCTTGACCTTGTCTTCTGGAAGCAAGTCAGATGAATTCCATACTTCAAATCTCTAAGACAGCTGACCTATGTCACACAGAATAAACACTTTACATTAATTACAGTTACTTTTATAAGAGAGTGGCAATCATACAAAAATTAATACCGCCCTACCTGGTCAAGTGGGTTAGGATTAAGAAAAAATACTAAGACCTACCTGTCTGGAATTCCTCCTCAACAATGACAATAAAGCAATTTCTGTCTGCCTGAGATGGTACATAACCCAAACCGAACCAAACCAAAAACCACAAAAAACCCCAACAATCACAAAACACATCAAACACACAACCCAGCTCATAGGTGCTATTGTGAGAGCGTGAGATCAGAGAGAAGAACTAAAGAAAATACAGACAACTCCGGAAGAAGACAAAGGAGGTTTGGTGGTGGTGAAGGGGCAAGAGCTGCAGACCAAGAGCTGCCTCTGAATTCAGGTTCACTTCTGCCACACATTCATCTCTGAGGAGTGATGTATAGATTAAATGAGTGGCAGCATTTCACAGTTCTTCCCGTGCCAGCCTTGAGATGTGATGCCCAACATCAAACAGACGGAAATAACTTTCCTCATCATACCACATCCATATGTGATTTGATAATTATTGCCTGCAAAAAAACCCCAGCATTTCCAAGCACATTTTCTCTAGCGGCTTTTATTTAGTCTCACAGTTAGCAAACATTTATTAAATAGGGAACAGTTAAAAATTATTAGAAATTGCATCCTAGAGAGAGGATCTTTTATTATGGCAAGGTTCAATTGAAAGATGAAAGTATCACATCATAAGAATATTTAACCTATGTATGTTTCAATCCCACAGAAAATATTAGGTTATTTATTTATACCTTAGCATTTACACTTCAGCAAGAAACACCAAATAAACTGCATGAGTACGAAGCTAACATCTCTCAGCAGTGAGACTTTTATTGATCTCTCCAGCCTCCATTAAAACATCACTGAGGAAGCTACAGCTGAAAATGTCAACTACAGATTAAACACAGTTCTTGTGTAAACTTGGCAGTAAACTGAAGAGGTAAAACAATCCAGTTTTAAAGCTAAATATTATGTTCCATGGTTTTCCTCTCCAAATGTTTTCCATTAAAAGGACAGATTTCAAAGAAAACAAACAAACAAACCCCACAAACAAACAACAACAAGAAACAAACAAGCAAACAAAGGAACCCATCAGAACAACAGAAAACCATGACTTAAACAGCCTGCAAGGCTAACTTTCATCTCTGTACAAAAAGATCTTTCAGAGAATAACTATGTAATACTTATTGGGACAAACTACATTTTACCAGAGGAAAAAGTAATGCAAGACCAAATTGCCAAATGTCAGTATAACTGCAAAAGTTTCCTTTCAGAATTGTGCGAAGAAAAATATTACCAGCTTGTTCGCAATGAATATCGCCCACATGATTACTCAGCACACAGGAAAAATAATTTGTTGATTCTAAAACTTGTATTGATTCCAGATAATCTGCCTCATGCTTCTGCCTCATAAATTACTGATGATATGTGCAAAGAAATTCCCTTTACTGTATTTTACCAGCATGCAAATCCAAAGAGGTGTCCCCAATTTCTATTTTACACAGAAAAGCAAATGGGTACAGAACATAGCAGCTTATATTCATTTTAGCATAAAATATCACATTTTCTTTTAATCAACTAGGATTCATTTGAGAACACAGTGGAAAAACATTTTTATTACAAACTCAATTGCAAAATTACAGAGCGACAGGGACACACTTTTGATGCAGGTACTGGATGAGCCAACCAGGGTTTGATGCCCAGCTGGATCTGCTCTTCACAAACCTGGAAGACATGGGGATGTGATGCTCAATGGCAGCCTTGGCTGCAGTGACTACAAAAGTTGTCAAGAGCTTGAGGGGAGTGAGGAAGAAGAGAGAACAGATACTGCACTTTGGAAGAGCTGACTTCACCTGAACTCTGAGAACTCTCAGGTGGGACCTTTGAGACACCAGCCTGGCTAAAAAGGGAGGTATTGACTGAGCTCCAGGGCAAAACAAATCAGTTTAGAGAAGGCAGCAGCAGAGGCTGGCAAGCAAGAATTTGGAAACAGTGCTCAGGCACATCAGCAGTGTCAGGGAATTCGTACACAGTACCATCAACACATGGAATCATCAGTAATTTATCTCAAAAACTTGAGATGAAAACAGAATCACTGTAGTGAAAGTAAGAAATAAATCAAAATGCCAACAGAGCCAAAAGAATTTAAAAGCAAGCTTGTTTCTTGATCCTTCTTGTCAGTGTTTCCTCCAGACTGTTTTTTGTGGTTTGTTCCCTGCACTTTCCCCCCCCATTATTTGTTTTGTTCTTAACAAATGTGATGAAAACACAAGCAGCAATTTCTTACACTGGAAAGTCCAAATCTTGAACCCTCAATTGAATTATATTCCCTTGTTTCCCTCAGATTTCCAGGGTATTCCATACATCCAGTATCACTCCCTACCTGTTGTTCCCGGACACACACTCTGGTGTACAAAGATCCTGTGTCATCCACTTCAGAAACAGCAGACCGACAGGTATTCTACCTCACAGAATAAAGCTCAGAGGAACATATTTCCCCCTTCCCTTTCCAAAAGGATTATCCAATCATTTATAGACATGGGACTATCTTATTTCAGACAAAAATTAAACACCCTAAAACTTGATTCCACCTTATATTACTGACCTGTAGCAAAATGTGAACGTTGAATAAAATAATTGCTTACATAGTAAAAAATAAAAATTATATATCCAAAGTTCCCAAATGAAAAGAAAATATATCCACATTCCTGTTAAACCTCAAAGTGACTAACTGATCCACAAAAAGAAAATTTTCATTTGGATTTGGAAAGCTAATTCCAGTTTCTAAATCAAGCTTGCTAAGAGGAAAAAGCCTACAGTTCACAAGGAACTGGCATAGTAACTCAGAAAAAGGTGACATTGTGGCTGTTTAGTTGCAATTTGTCAGCAAATTGCTAGAAAAATTATGTAAAGCTTTTATTTTTTATAAAAAGAAAACCAAAACCCAAACAACAACAACAAAAAAGAACAGAAAAGCCAGACAAAACTGTTGCAATTACACTGGCAAATACAGCACAGCTCAGTTTTCAGAGTGGGCTGGCAGCAATGAAAAACTTTATGTACAGCAGATTAATTTTAATTTTTGAAGCTGAAGATTACATGACTCAGCCTGTACTCATCATCTATGAAGACATCACTCTGCTGCTGAAATGTCAGCTACTCAGCTTCAGCACCCAGCAGAAATTGAAGCACAACATTTGTTCTCTTTCATAACTTCACATTTTGGCTTGAAATCTCAAACTCTGTCCTTTCTGGAAGTTTGAAGTTAAGCCAGTGCAGCACTCTACCCACTACTAAATCACACAAAGACAAACAGATGTATTTCCTACCATCACTCTCTGCTCCTTCCAGCTATGTGTATGTAGCTTGCGCTAGCTACTGTTCAGTTTGGAAACCAGTTGTGTTCCCCTAACCTTCACAAGCCAGTGCCAAAGACAGAGCCTTTCCTCATCAGCAACAACATGCTTACAGTTGTTAGAGACAATTTTTTGCAGTTTCTACTCTAACACACCAAAAGATGAGACAGCATGCACTGGAAACCAGAAAAAATGTAGAAGTCCTTTTCATCACTTTTTTGGGATAGGCATTTCAGACCGGCAGTTTCCACTACTGGTTGAAAAACAGTCAGGGAGACAAGTATTCCAGCTGCAATATACCACAACGCTATGCTAGTGTAAGCTCCAGTAACATCTCAAATGATTTAAGACTTTACTCTTTTGAAAGAATGACAACAGGCATGATATTTTTGTACATCCTTTTTTAGCCTCAGTCCAGACTTCAGTATTAATAAGCACTATTCCACAGGTTAGATTCAAAGTACAAAAACCATGGTGCCATTCCTGAGTATTTCATCACATTTAACAAGTCAATATTTTAGATTCAGAAGAAAAAATATTAACCGAATTATCATATTGGTCCTGAGTGACTGAGGTTTTATCCTACATATAATATACTTCCAAATAAGCAGCAAAAACTAAAGAAAAAGAAAAAAAAGATAAAGCCTTCAGCATGCATTTAACAATTACCTTGTGTTGTTATGGTAACTAAATATCTCTGAAGAAGCAAGAACAAAAGGAGAAAGAAATCCCACTGCAAATCCTCCTGTAAGTTCTGTAGATTGTAGATTCACATTGATGTGGTGCTGGTGCAGTATTGCTCTAAGCATCACATCCCCCCCCGCCCCGAGACATATATAAACATTTTTATATGCTGATGGGAGATACTGAAGCATGAAACTGAAGCAAAATCTGATGCCTCTGCAAGGAGCATGGCTGCTGAAATCCACTGTTTCACGAGACCATTAAATTTCCAAATCCAGGTGTCATCTAAAAGGCTCCCAAAGGATCTCCTGATTTCACTTCTCTGGAGCCTACAGCTGATAAATGCCAGATATGTTTAGCACATCTCAAAACAGACAAAATCTTCTCATACACGATACTACATAGAAGAAAGAGGGACAAGCAAAGACCTCTCTTCCTATCCTCTGTATCCCTGCTTCCAAAAGTTCTGGTGAAGTTATCCTGATTTAACTGATATCCAAGAAAACAGAAAACCTAATGCACAAAGTGAAAAGCACACCAAGAACCTGTTTTGGAAGAATGGAGATGAAGTGCCAAGGAGATTTATTTGAATATATATTTTATCAACAGTTTATGGGCAGTGACAGGAATTTATGGTTTTAAGTGACAACCATAGACACAAATATTCACTTTAACCAAGCCAGAATCATTTTGAGAGTTTAAGAGGGTTAAGGGGGAAGTGCCCTTTTCTGGAATTAGTAGTCTTCTGTTTGAAGTTCAGCATCTCTAAAGCAAGGATCTGAAAGTTTTTGATTACAGAATTATCACTAAACACATCCAAATGACAACACATGAGGAAAGTTGTTCTGTTTTCCTGCACAGGGGAGATTAGGTTAATAACACAGTTAATAGTAGAAGTCAAACAGAATCTGTAAGAGGCTGTATCTACTGAGATGTTGTTTGAACTCTCGAAAGTCCCTCTGTGTAAATACAAATTCTTTAAGGCTTACAAAGATTACTCCTTTTCTGGAATAATTTCACTGAGGCAAAAATGAAAAAAAGTCACATTCCTTAGAGCATCTTCCAGACATTAAGTTCCTGCTTCAGATTTTAAACAACTATAGTCTAGATTTAAAGAACAGCACATAGTATTTTTTTTTTTTAAACACACACACAAAAAAAGAAACCACACACAAAACCCTGAGCTTCACTCTTGGAAGTTGTTGAGTCATACCTAAAGTCAGTAGTCAGTCGAAATGGGGACTCAAACTCTGTTGTAAAAAGCAATGCTAGTAGCCGTGTCAAAACCTGGTGGTAAATCACTTGTACTGTCTACCAAGTGGTGTTTTAACTGCTTAGCCCAGCACGTGCTTTACAAATCAGCAATGCAATTCATTGCAGCAGGGTGGGGGTGCAAACCTACTGTTTTTAGCATTTGTAGCATGTGCCATCCTCTGACCCACCCAGGACTTTAGGAAGGTTACAACATCTTTAAAATTTACGCATTTTGTTCTGCTGTTCAATCAATTAACTATAGAGCCATCAGATTAAGGTCAACTTCAGTCAACTTTTTCCAAAACACTTAGTATAATGTCATATACTGTAGATAGTGTGCCACAGAAAGCATATTTAAACAATGAAAAAGGTAAGACAGCATCTCTAATTGTGACCCTTAAGATATTTTAGCAACTGGAGCTCAGACAGAAAAATGCTAATGGCAAATGTAACCTTGAAACATGAGAATAAGAGACAACTATTAATAGAAGGCTAATCTAAAGTCTCACTTTACATAATATACAAAATTGCAGTAAAGTCAAAGTTCACTAACATCAACAATGCATTTTAGAGCTCCATCTAGGCTGTTGACTACAAGCATGAAAAATTATCAAAATTTTTCAAGGGCCTGAAGAGTTTATTCATGAGGCCCTCAAAAACAGCATTTAATGACTATTTGACATTACCAAAGGGAAGTTTCTCCTGATCATTCATGACACTACTATAGTACGTTTTTTTCCTCACTCTCCTTCTGGAGTATAAATCTCAGGTCTTTTGTTAGAGAACTGACCTGAGTAGTAAACTAAACATAAAATTCTGGGAAACGGCCATTTTGCAAAACTCACTGAGATTATAAATACAGTCATACTTTACACTCACCATGATGCAGATTATTTTTCAAAGGGATGCTTTAGGAAAAGGATAGTGACTCAGGTGTGAGTAATAGCAGAGGTGCTGAGAGGAAGGCTTATGAATATGTTTATAAATATTTTTCAACTATGAGGTAGATCTTTTGGCCAAGATGTTGTGTTACTGGACTCAGAAGTCAAGGACAGAAAGCATCGGACATTCTCTCTCCATCATCTCTAGGGCTCACCAGATCAGAAACACTGCCTCAGCTGTAAAGGCAGGCACCCTCTTTGACCCTTGACAGATATCAATTTATTGGAAGTTTTTCTCTCAAATTCTGTTAAAAACTACAAAATTAGGCAGAGTTCTGGAAACCTTTTCAGATCTGCTAGATAGCCTTCACTACTTTTTAAAAGCTGTCACTGTAATTCTTGTTGCTAGCACCGCTGTATTTCAAAAGGTGTATTAAGTGAAGGATGGAGGGAAGGTAGTGTTTAACTTGACACCAGTTCGGTGGTCCACGCAATTACATGCACATGAAATCGCGCAGGGTAAATTAAACAAAGCTCATCAACTATTAAAGATTTAACTCAATCAATTGAATATTAGTCAGTAACCTTAATACTCTTTCAAATTACTACTACTCACCCAAACTCCCCAACGGCACTATCTTACAAAGCAATTATTTCTGAAGAACTAAAACAGTTCTCAAAGCTCTGAGAAGTCAGCATACCAAGAAAATGACACCAAGCAATGAAATCGTTTCTGCTCATCACCAAATCACGGAAGATACCATCCTGCCTGATTAAAGGCAGTGCAGCTCCACATTACATGTAAATATTTCACTACTTCCCCATGACTCAGAAAGGGACAGGATTTTTCATTTAATCACATTTCAAACACGATGTTTTCAAAGATCTTCACTCTGACCTTTAATTTTTTTTTATTCACCCAAACATTTATGGTAAAGACCATTTGCCAAAAAGGAAGTGATATAACAGTTTAATCACTCTATTACCTACTATATTTAATAAAACCCCAAAGGACTTCTGTATCAGATTAGGAGAATCACTTCAGCAAAAACTCTCAGGGGACTCACTAATTTTCTTAATTTGCCAGAATAATTTCATACAAAATTGAAGAGTGCTGTCCATTGCTTAATGCAACAAAAGCTAGAAAAAGCCATGAAGTTCAGCCACACTTGTTACTCAAATATTAGCACTGAATTTAAATAAAAATCAGCAAGAATTTTTACTCTTCTGTCAAAAATGTAAAAGCTGTAACAACTCAATTTTTATTGACTTCAGTAATTTCCCCAGTGATCAGAAAAAAAAAAAAAAGAGTACTCTATTTTAGCTCATATATATTAAATAGCATGTCTGATTTACTTTGCTTACAGAATAGATAAAGGTGGTCTTCTCCAGGAAAAGCCAAACCTTAGAAATGAAAACTGAAGTCACTGATGAATGACAAAACAGGCTGATTTCCCGTGGCAGAGAAATCTCATCTAGTCACGACATTTAATTTCTCTTCATGAAATATTAGATTACCAATTACCTCTTATGATCAAATAAAGATACGTTTCCAAGACCATTAATGCCTCACATGCTTTAAGGAGATAAACCAGATTTTCTAGTGCTGTATTAATACAGCAATTTTTTCAAATTGCAAAAATAAAGCCCGGAGAGAGAAAGAGAAGATACAAACTCCTCCCATCAGCCTGGAGAGAGAGTGGAGCAGACACTGCTGGCTCCATAGGGTTCTCAGGAAATTCCCAAGATACTCATCTGCTGGAATACTAAAACAAAACCAGAAACCAACAAACCACCAACTCAGAGGACCCTGAAGCACATGAAAGACAAAAATGTGCTGATTTCAGGCATGTAGAAGTACTCATAACAGGTCTCTGAGACATTAAGCACAGTAACAGCCCTTTTTAGAAAACTCATACATGCACTTGACCCGAGGCATGGACATCGCCTCCAACACCAGTATGTCCCCCCCAAGTCTTATCTTTAGCAGTCCTGGGTTTGTCCCCCTCCCCCTTCTATTGTAGTTTACAGCCCTCTCAATGAGCACTGCTAACTCCTGCAAGAAGATCCTTTTCCCGTGCTTAGATAGGTGAAGCCCATCTCCTGCCAGCAGGCTTGGTGTCGTGTATACTGAGCCACAGTCAAAGAACCCAAAGTTCTGTCAGTGGCACCAACCCTGGAGCCAGGTATTAATCTCCAAGATTCTCCAGTTTCTTCCCTCATCATTTCATGTGCTTGGCAGGATGGTCAAGAAGACAACACGGGCTCCTGAGTTCCAGATTAGTCTCCCCAGTGCCCTGAATTTCCTCACTACCCACCTGAAAGATCAGTAATGGGTAGTAATCAGAGGGTCCTACCAGGTTAGAGATCTTCTTGGTAAATTCTCTTACCCAGGCCCCAGGGAGACAGCATACTTTCCTATGGGTTGGGTCTGGTCGGCAGATAGGGCCTCTCCATTCCTCTGAGGAGGGTGTCACCAATGACAACTACTGTTCTTGTTTTCTTAATAGAAGAGGTTGTCATATGAGTAGGTCATCTTGCCTTGGGCCACTCCTCCAAGCTCCAGAACCTCATACCTATTCTGTAATTATATCTGAGGGGGGGGTGTAAGAAGAGAAGGGGCACAGGTACCTGTGACCCCAAGCAGGAACCTGCTTCCACCTTCCCTCATCTTGCTTGCTATTGTTAGCCTGGTGGTAGGAGGGCAGAGGGCTCATTTTTTCTTCTGTCTCCTGGTGTACCTGCCTCTAGGATGGTAGAGTACAACTCCACCAATCTATTTCCTCCTCAGAATCTCTGATATTTCTTAACCTCTCAGTGTCATCCTGTAGCTTAGCCACACTGCAAAGCAGGCCATCTACTTGGTCACACCTTGCACACCTGCTGGTAATGCTGTCATCCAGTATTGGAGACAATGAAGTCTAGCACAGCAAGGCAGGAAGAAACTGCTTTGAAATCCAGCAGCACAAGAATTTGTTTTAATTGATGCCAAACGGCAAAGTGTTTACATCAACAGAAGGATTAACCCCATTTTAAAAAAAATAGTAGGAGCACAAAACAAAAACTATACAACCTGCACTTGAAATAGAATGGAATACACCATTCACTAGTGTACCAGCTTTCAAATCATGGACAGACACAAGCATAGCACAGAACCATCCCTTGTAGGAAACTCATCACATAGCAGCTCGGACAGCTGATGTTCCAAGCAGGCAGCTAAATCCATTCACACAGGGAGAACCTATCAGGGTGAGTAACTCTATACCAGGCAGACGCACTGAGCAGCAGTAAGAGATGAGCCACAAAAAGCAGAGAAACAGGCAGAGAGAAATGCAGAATGCTGCGGTAAAGGACACATGAGATTGACACAGTAACACAGAGAAGAGGGCAGAAGTGCATCCAAAGCAGCAGACTTCACCAGGAATACCCAACTCTGTTTTAGCAGGCATAGCTGTCCCACACCAGAAAATGACCTGAGTGGCTATTTATTTAGCAGATATGGCATCACTTTCACAGCAACATGAAATACTTCACCCTGTCTGTAGCTGCCTTCCAAGGCTTTTCCATGTAATATGAGCTACACTGAAAAAAAAAAAAATTCCATATGCATCAGAGAAAAGAGTGGCAATAGGAACCTGAAAGTGAGACACATTCAGTTGAATTGTGAAGCTCCACAAGTGATTAGTGCAGCAGAAGAGAAAATTAGGTAGATGTGTTAAAAGTACAGTTATTTTCAGCCTCTTAATCTGAAAACCATAAATTAATCAAGGAAGTTAGCTATCTGAAATAACCCAAACTCCTAATATGCTCTACTCCTTTGAACTAGACAAATCTTAGTTTTAAAGTCCGAGTGTGAGATGTAAGCACACCCACCTAGCCTTGTGAAGTGCCAAACAGATCGATGTTTTAAACATGGATAAAGCATTCTAAAGATAAGTCATCATGAAAGGCAGTCTGAAAAGTGTATCTGCAGCATTAAAAGCTGAGATATCAACACTATCTATCATGAAGACTGTCAAAAGACTTCTGTACAGATCATCAGTTCAGTTGACTACAACTTCCAATCTGAGAGGACATATTTCTAAAACCTGGTTTGTTAAAAGGAACATGGTACAGTAATAGCAGTTAAAAAATTCTTCACTAGACATTCTTGTCTTTTCCCATCTTCATGCACTCTCAACACTGATATTTACCCCAGCTCCTGGGAAAAGATGGGGCAGGCGAGAAGCAAACCTCTTAGCACAAAGCTAATTTAATAACCTCTGAAATAAATACATATAAAAACATACCTAGATAATTAAATTCAATTTAAATAATTAATTTAATTAAATAAAAGGAGAATCTCCCAAATTTGGTAAGCATCTTTAAATTCAACCTTCTACAGAGGTGGTGTTTCAGGGAGAAGAGTATGAGAAAAATCCATGTATTTAACTAAAATCTTAGTGATTTCATGCATATTCCCCTTCATTTTGGTAGTATGTCAGGATAATTATTAATACTTATGTATAAAAAGATCAATTAAAAGTTCTGGCATGGATCATAGTTTTTTATTATGCCATTTACACTGGAATAAGCAAACTGTCACTTTTCATTCTTCCCCTGTACTGTGAATTTTACCATGTGTAATGACTGCTGGAGAAGACCCTGTTAACACTGGTACTACTGAAGTGAATTTCCTTGCAAAAAGACTGCCTCTGCCGTGTTATCATTGAAGTCATCATTGCAATTTTTTCTAAATCACATATATTCAGGTATTCAATGATTTACTCCACCACTCCTCAAGACCACCAATGAGAACAAGAGTAACAGAGAACTATGACATGCCATTTTCTAAAGACATCTTTGTACAGAAGTAGTAGGATATTACTCATTGGATATTAAAAAAGTTAGGAGTCAAATACATCACAGGAGACTTCAGTCTCAATAAGATGCTTTAGGACAGAGCAGTGTTCAAAATTATAGCAAAAAAATTATTTTGCAGAAACATTTTTTGAAAGCCCTTAAACTCCATATGGAAACCTCACATACACAACCATGAACATGGCAAATAATTTTCTAGTTTGTTTTTAGAATAAAGGGAAAAAAACATGTCAAAACAAGAACTAGCCCATCAGAAGGCATGTCAGAAGAAATTCTGTAGTAAACTAAAAATAAATAGATGGACTTTCTGATTGTTACTATTTTTTTTTCTGCTGTTACTATCTAATATAAAAATATACCCAAGTGAGACACAGACCAGTAAGAAACAAATTCCTTTTTTAGTCCAAGATGCCTAAAATGTACCAAAGTCCACTTTCCCTTCTACCAGAAATACTTTCCAAGCAATTTGGGTGTGAAGCACAAGGAAAGCAGCAGCTGGAGGCTAGGAGACAGCTGAGCATCTGCTGGAATCGATTTCCTTAACAGTGCAACATAACACATGCCATCCATTATAGACATCATCCACTTTACACAAGTAGAGAGTTTTGCTTTGATAAATCTTGTTTCAAATGCTAAAAACTCTTGCTTTCAGTAGGGAAAAAAAGAAACTTTAAGGGGAAAAAAGAAAGACCCAAGCCAAACCAGAAGCATACTCTCATGCAGCTTCTTTAAGATGAATTTAAAAATTTCTGCAAATAGTCTTTCACCAAAGGACAGGGCTAATAGTGATCAATCATTATAGCAGCACAGCACAGAGCTAAAAGCAGAAAATAAAATGCCATTTCCCTATGGACAAACAACTGCCTCTTTCATTTTTTAAAAAAAATATATTTAAAAAAATAAAAAAATACATTTTAAAATATAGAGGTAGATCTTAACACTTCTCTACAGGTAAAGCAGAGGACAGATGTAGAACAAGGAAGATGTTTTTGCCACTGTCTGGTCATATTAGCAGCTGAAAGACACCACACCAAACTTAAGACTGATGACAAGGAAGAAGTTGGGGGGGGGGGGCTGGGAATATCTTGCTTTTTGTTCAGTACCATTTTGTCAAAAGATTTGTTTTGAGGAATTAGGTCAACACTCAGTCAAGTACTTGTTTTTCTCATATTTACAAGAAAATTAGGGATGAGGGTGGTATATGGCACACCTCTTATAGATCATAAAGCAGCCAAGATTAGCCTTTTGCAGGTTAAATAGCTGCAGAAAGTCAAAAGCATCTGATTAACTTAACAGGAAACAGACTGCTGGGAACCAGTGCACAAATACTGACTGCAAGGGGCTCAAAGCTCCATCAGGATGCCTCAGTCCTGATCTGCATATATTCACCTTCTGGATTTGGCATCACTGATTAACTTACTTTTGTCTCCCAAAACCGCCAAAGGTCAGTGCTGCTCAAATACTCTTGTTTTGCTCTTAACACCACTCCATTAGGAAACTGTTAAACAGCTTTCAGCTGAAGTCATTTCTTTTCCTTTAAATCGGTGGGTGACACCATTAGTAACAAAATATATTTTAATAACCAGACCTCTTAAAAAACACATTAAAGATTCATTTTAAGGCTATATAAACAGTGTACAAAGATTCTTGTTAAAAGCTTGAAATGCACATTTCATTTAGCCATTAAAAAAAGCAAACAGTATTTATTATACATTAAGCACTACTATGCCCTGAGGTTTCTGCTTCGAGCTCTCACATGTAAATGCAACTGATAAAATGGATATGACTTGTTGCCAAGGCAGAAGCAGCAGTTAGGGAAATGTTTCATCCTCTCTGGCACACAGCACAGTATCATGATTCTGCTGTTTCTGCTTACGGAGAACTGGTTCCTAGGAGGATGACGTTTAATTAGCTCCAAAGACATCCACGAGGTACTTGTTTTACAAACTGAGTAATAATGCAAACAGCACAGGTACCACAGAGCCATAAAGGTGATTTCAGTGCATGGTAATGGAAAGACTCAAGGGGAACAACAAGGAAAAAATAGGCAGATGTAGATGCTGTGCCACTGCAGTTGGGGCCAAATGAAAGATCTCCAGAGGATAAAGTCCTATTACTATGGAAAGCAATGCTGCTTCACCAGCATTTTTCACATGCGCTGACTTACACCACAGCACTTTCACTCTTTTCTGTATTATTGTATCTTACTACTTCATATGATGTGCTTTTGTCATAACAGATATATTTCCTTCCTTTTTCCTCACAGTCCACTGACATTTTCTTTTTAAAGCCAGTAGCCAGTCAAGTCCACCTTAAAGATGATCTCACTGGCAACAGGAAAGTTTATAAACTGCCCCAACTAAATATTTCTTTTCACCAATGACAAACTTACACACTGTAACATATATTTGACAGCTAAATTCACAGTCCTTTTAAAATGGAGTTCACGAAGAGGGAAAACACTTTCCTCAGTGCCTTCTCCGACAGGGCCAGAGATGCACACAACTCAGAGACATCAAACAGATTAGGATTACATCTCTGCTTGTGAACACACACTCCAAAATAGTGACTAGTTTCTAGTCCAGAAACCAAGTACAATACATCAGAATTCACAGGGAAGGGATGGCAGCAAAGGAAAAGAAAAGAAAGAGGAAGCTAACTAAACCATCACACTTATTTTTCATAATAATTTTCATATTTTCATAAAAAGAGAATTATTTTATGTTTCTACGGCTGATAAGAGTTCAGAACAAAACATTAGTCCCAAGTAAAGAGTAGGACACTAACCCTGTAAGTTTACAACACCTCAGAAGGAAAAAGAGGGACTGCACTGACTTCACTGATTTGCACAATTGTAATCCCCAAGTTCTAGTAAATAGAGGTGAAGCAAAAAGACATGTTTTTTTTCAAATCATTCTTTTTTATTTTTAAAGTTTTGTCTACAAAAGCTCTACAAACTCAGAGCCACTTTAAGTTTTCCAGAATTCCGGCTGGACATCAGTGCTGACAATCCAGATCGGCCCAGGAAAGCTACTTTAGCCAAAACTTAAGTACTGAAAAGTATTTGCTATACCAGCTTAATAGGATGCAGTGATCTGCGGACATTCCTCTTCCAGATTCCTGTGATACAACAGCTCTACACTTCCCAGAGGCACGATCCCAGAGGCAATGTGGCACCTGTATGCTGCTGCCTGACAAACCATCAGGGGCCAGCATTAAAGCAGCAGACAAATAATATGCCCCCACTGCTCTACTGTCAACCACAGGCAGCTGGACTGGAGAACAGATTTAAAGTATGCATCTAATTAATGACTTTTTTTTTTAATAAGAAGACAAATTTAAGCTTATTTCTTACCCAACTCAACTAACTACCGGCAGGATTTCAGGGGAGAAAACAGAGCTGGAGGTGAGAAGTGGCCATGCAAGAGTCACAGCCACAGCGTGGCTCTGAAATGCTCCACAAGTATGAGGTGAAACTAAAGTCCCCAAGTATAAAACGTCACCAGATGGAAAGCATGCTGCTTTCCCTCTTCTCTCAGCTGAAAACAGAGATGAAAGCTCATGCAAAGGTACACAGTATGTTCTGCAGAAGGCAGAGGGGAAAAGCATTACGTCTATACTGTTCCAGCTACAGTGCATGTTGAGAACACCACTTATAGACAGACCTCCTTTCTGACCTGTTTTCTAGGGGGAGTGTATAACCATCTTCCTAAGTTCAGGGGTTGAACACTTAACTTGAGAATTCTGCCGCATTCCCTGAACTTCACAGGACCAGAGGTCAGGTCTGCAAGCAGACAGGAAACAGCACCTCGTATGGGAACCCCTGGATTTGGGGGGCACCTGATATATTACTATACAAGCAGCATTCAGAGTACCAGTTTTCATTCATACACGACACTGGCATGCAGGCAACAGCAGAGATTTCTCTCATATCAAAGGAAGAAAAAAAAAGTAAAGATAAGCTTGACATACACTGTTTGTGGGGACATTCCAACATTTGCCTGTAGCCCAGCAATCAATACTGTAATTCACCTTCAGGTTTCTCCAAAACAAACAATCGAATAAAACTTCTAAACCATCACAAACAAAAGTTGTCTAAATAACAATGCAGCAGCTTTTCTAGGGACAACTTTTTCTTTCATGTACATAAACTCATCAACATTTACAACTTTGTAAAAAAAAATGTGTTCATCATTCCTTCGGCATAAAACTGATTTTTAGAAAAAGCATATATTTTGTTGCAGGAATGTTTTAAACACAAAGTGAGTATTAACCTACAGCAATCGTGCCTAAATCAAAATGATTTAGTCACGTTATGTTAAGCATGCAAGGAAGAAAGAAAAAAAATGTAGCATTCATATTCATTTAGCTGGCCACAAGCATTTTGCACAGTTTTCTGTACCGATGAATAGCTAATGAGTCTCTCCTCACGGATAATTCTATTTTCATTTTGAAATTCCTCTCAGCTTTGAGATTTCACTGAACCTCATTCACGAACAAATATCTAACAAACAACGACAAAAACACACCACACAAACAACAGAAAACAAACAAACAAAACACAACACCCAACAACACATAAAAAACCCCAAACCTCTTCACTTTGCTGTCTCCAGTGAAGTTGGGAAAGCATTTCTGCACAACTTCTTACAGTGCTGCCTGAAGCTCACTCTGCATCAGGTAACTTAAGTGCCAAAACCAACAGGAAAAAAAAAGGACATTCTTCTCACCTGTCGGCCCCTACATAATTCATACGCATACACTTCCATAATTTCTACACATATAAACCCAAACTCATGAGATAGAAGTTATTAATTGTTCCTACACATCAGGTACTGTAACCTTCTGTAATGCTGAAATATAACTACTTCCCAAAGCTTTTGCATTTTCAATCCTTTTTTTGACATTCCTTAAGCTTTTTTCCTTCTTTTTTTTTTCCTGTTGTCTTGGTCTCAAACATTCAAGCAAGACAAAGCTTACACCACCATTTTTGCAGCTCAGATGCCTGCAACTTTAAAAAAAATCAGTATAAGTGAAAACCAGAGACAGCTGGTAAAGACATGCCTTTTTCTGCATCAATAAAAGATCCGTTAGCTTTTTCATACTCTTCCAAACTTCTGTAATTCACCCTGCTTTGATTTCCCCAAGAACAGCAGCCTTTTCAAATATAATATTACAAATATTTTCAACAATGCAAACTAAATGAGTTTTCAGCTCACTTGCTTGTTTACATCAATGTTCAAATACCTTGATGGGTGACAGGATGAAATTAAGGTTTCACATATTACAAAGTAAATTTAGGTGAATCCTTCTTCTAAGAACATCCAGTAAAGCAAACCTAAGTCTTAAAAGTAAAAATCAGCCTGAAACCACCATAAAGAGATATGCCAACTAAAAGCACTTTCCAGAATAGAATTTTTTTTTTTTAAATATATAAAAAGGTAGGACTCTTCTACCAGAAAGTTCAAGACGGTGCTCTGCATTTTGTTTTTTTCTTATACAGTGATGTTCTAAAAATACATTCTTTTTAAGTAAATAATTAGGCCAAGTATTCTGTGTATCTTTAGATGTCACATTATTGCCTGCTTGAAAATGGAAAACCTCATTAACCTATGGAATAAACAAGAAGCAGAACCATGACACCTGGGGATTCAACAATGCCACATATTGATGGCTGCCCTAAACATGTACTACTGAGGAAGACTAATCACAGATAGACATATAGTTCGTTGCTGATTGATCTACTACATTAATTACACTTAAATTGAAGCCAATGTTTTCCTTATGTCCACTGAATCGCCTCTCTTTCCCTACTAACACTACCAAGAGTCCCTACTGCAGTCCCCTCAGGCTTCCAGTTCAAATTCTAATCCACACTGCACTACTTTCAGTTTCCACTTAACTCTTCTGCTGAATTGTCACAGAGTCATTGTGAACCTCCCCATGATTTCCTGCTACACACCCTACCTGTCAGATGGACAAGAGATGCAAGTAGTATTGTAAGCAGAGAGATCAAGACAATGATCAACTCATTTAGTGACAGCATAGGTACAAAAGTGAAGTCACAAGAGAATTAAAGGGAAAAAAAAAAAAAGGTGAATCAGAAATACAACCAGCAGAACCACAACAAGTCTACAGCAATGTATGGCTAGGGTAAGTCTTGTCCAAACAGGCCATACAGCAGCAAGTATGTCATTTGTACAATGTAAGCACAGGTGCTCTGCAGTGTCTCCTTTTGTTGGTAAGCCTGCTGTAGAGTAATTTCTGTAACCTTAACAATACTGCACTAAGATATTCCACAACATAAAAGTTGTGCTGCCACCACCACCATGGAAGTCCATCTCTTGATTATTAATTCAAGAGATTTTTCACAAAACATGGAATGTGTTGATGATTAGCAAAATTGGCCCATTCTTCTGGCAGCTTCACAGGACTTTAACTACTCAGAACTTCTAAGTTTA
Organism: Chloroceryle amazona; assembly: GCA_027560015.1. Classification (NCBI taxonomy): domain Eukaryota; kingdom Metazoa; phylum Chordata; class Aves; order Coraciiformes; family Cerylidae; genus Chloroceryle; species Chloroceryle amazona. Next base: position 86,144 of record JANHFX010024514.1, on the reverse strand, counting down.
AGTCTGTATCTGAATACTTTTTGCATCTACAGTATAACAGTATGCAATACACATACTGTTTGTTGTCAAAAGTTCCAATTTCCTCAAGAAGCTGTCTTGAGCACTTCATAGAGTCTTCTGTAGCTTTTAAAGTTCTAGACACAGTGTGTTCCAGGGTTGCTCAATCTGCAAAATCTATTTGTTACGCAATCTCAACCCAAACAGCTAGCTCAAGAATTAAATCACCAGCAGTTTTAAACTTAATTTCTTTGTAACATTTTAGTGCTTTTGATCTTGAGCAAAGAATACTTGCAGACTTTGGAATAAACAGTATCTATTTACTGGGCACTTATTCACCTCTCCAAGCAGTTAAAAATAAAAGGAATGTTGTTTACCCTCCTGAAATAGCTCTCAGTTAAACACTAATCATTACCACTCTGTGAAGAGGACAATTTCAGTTGTATGGCATTTAAGTCCTGCCCTTAAAATATTGTGTGTTGCAGGTCCTCCCTACCACCGTGTTTTGTGGTTTGATACACATTTTCAAATTCCTCTTACTGTGATTTCCGAATTTCTCGGCTTCACTAAAATATCTCGCATCTCTTTGGAAACCTGAACACAACAAAGACTGCTGGCTCTAATGCTTAGAAGCAGGTTTGAAAAAGAACAGCATTTTCTTGCTAGTTAGCATGAGGTTCAACACTTCATTTCCCTTTACTAACATACCTTAGAAGAATTCATCCCCCCAATTAATTTTCTTAAGACGCTTTCACAGACCTTCACTCAATCCTATCAACTCCTTCAAAAACTGGACTGTCCCCCAGCCACATTCTGCTCAGAGTAACATTTTGCTGTAGCACTGTTGCAAGTTTAGGCAACGTTTTGCTTGCAAATCATAGAATGGTAGGAGTTGAAAGGGACTTCTGGAGATCATCTAGTGCAACCCCTCTCAAAGCAGGTCTACATAGAGCAGTTTGCACAGGAACACATCCAGCTGGGTTTTGAAAGTCTCCAGAGAAGGAGACTCCACAGCCTCTCTGGGCAGTCTGTTCCAGTGCTCTATCACCCTCATAGCAAAGAAGTTTTTCCCCATGTTGAGGTGGAGCTTCCTGTGTTCCAGTTTGTGTCCATTGCCCCTTGTCCTGTCACTGGGCACCACTGGAAAAAGACTGGCACCATCCTCTTGACCTGTACCCTTTAGATATTGATAAGCGTTCTCAATCTCCTCAAGATCCCCTCTCAGTTTCCTTAGATGAAAAAAATTCTCTCTCACAGGACAACAGTGTTTTCTCAACTGAAGCATGGTGGGGAATTTGAATCACCCAGTTCCTGCCATTTAGTTGAAAGACTGCAGGGTCAGTAATCAAGAATAACAAGCATCATAGAAATACCAATATGAAGGGGGAAAAATCAGGAATATTCCCCTCACCTAAGGACATAAAACGGCACATGAAAGGCAGAGCAAGAATTTCCTTCCCACAATACTACAAGAGCAAAAGAAGGTGTTAGACTAAATTGAAAGCTGACAAGTTCACCATCAATGAAAGGGGATACTTCTTCATACCTCTACCTGAGGAACACGGCACTGCAAAGTCAAAAGCTCAGAAACATAAAGGGAAGAAATATAAAATTATATTGCAATAGAAAATACTTAAAGAGCTGGAAAAGATACAAATTATCTTTGAGTTTTATGACACAAGCTGAACTAACAGGATCCCAGACAGATATACCCTGGAGCATATTATTGTCATAACTGCCTATTGTAGATATATATTTTTTTTTTGCATCATCATCCCAAGCATCTGTTACTACTCCTAATTAAAGAACAGATGGTCTGACCCAATAAGGCAATTCCTATGACCCTGTATTTATCAGCAGGTGGGGAAATTAAGTTCTGAGGTCTCAAGCAAGCAAAGCAAGATTAACAAAAACAGTTAAATAGGTCTCATAGCCATCTGCTGTATGACACTTACTGAAAATAATAGTCTTGAAGACTACGTACAATGTATTTTCCATGGTCTCTGGACTGAGAAAACAGCCTTCCACAAACTTAGTTCCAGAAACATATAGACTATCAAGCTAATAAATGAATACTTTTCCATGTTGAACTAGTGAACCACAACTATTCCAGCTGTACAGTGAAATCTGTCGAAGTGGAAGAAGTCAGTGTGTTCAGATAAAAGCTAGAGGCCATTTTCAGTAAAAACTTCTGATAAGGTCATCACACACCAGTAGAAGAAATTATGAAAGCAACACAGGCAAAGGAAATAAAAAGTATAAGATGATATACTTTTGCCTGTATGTTTTAAGTATAGGTTGAAAACATGCAGGTGCACTGTGGAAAGCTGCATTCCAAAATCTGATCATAGATGGAGATCAGTTGAAAGACATAATCTGCACAAGTTGACAATCTGCGCGAGACAGGTATTAACCGATTAGGCAGTAGTAGCATACAAAAGTATACTTCTTTAAGTGACTGGTGTTACTCCTTTAGGAAATCTTTCAAGCTTTACTGGTAGAAAGGGTACTTCCGATAGTACAGTCCTGTATGGATATTTTTGTAATACACTATTTGAAAAAAATAAAATGGATTAAAAGTTCTACATACAAGAGTCACAGGAGCTTCTGATGAGTCTGTTCTGAAAGTATGTGTAACAACTTCATTAAGTTGCCAGGAAATAATATTGTAATGAAATAAACAAAAACTGCCCTTTCCACTTAAAAACAGTCACTGGAAATGAACTAATACACATGTTTTTAAACTAAGAACCACCTGAAGGAGACAGAAGCAACAAGGAGGGCATTCTACACGGAAACACCAGAAAGATGCTCTTCAGCCTAACTTGGGAGGCAGCATTCATCTGGTAACAAAAACAGCAGACAACTAGTCAAAACAGGAGAGCTTTCTCACCGTACGTGCCAGCAAAGCACTTCTTCTATGGCTAATACAATTTTATGGTACCATTACCAAGGAAATGAAAGTACTTCAAGCATTCCATACAAATCTTACTAATTTTGTCTAAAAAAACCCCAGACAGATGAACTGGTTTCTTCCACACAGAGAATTCAATTAAAAATCTCCAGATTAATCCTCAAAAAGAAAGCTTAAGTTTCCCAAGAAATACCTGTGTTGCCAATCTCCAAGACACAAGAGAGGAAGGTTACTCTTGTGCCCATCACTCCTCCCCTACTAGAAACATGGACATAATTAACCTGCATCACTGAAAACAACAACAACAACAAAAACCACCATAAACCAATCCTCACAACTTCCTGCACTTGTTACTTCATAAAACTAGTTAGCTCATAAAACTTAGTTCATAAAAATTTCAACACTTGGCAGAAGAACGTGGGGTCATGCCATTCACAGGGTTTAATTCAATTTATCCGCCTTTTTTGTTTGGTTGGGTTTTTTTTCAAAAGTAGTTTTCACCACAATCTTGGAACTGATTTATAGATATATGGTTTAAATGTAGTTTAATAAAGTCTTAATATATACTACTGAAAGTTTTTCAATGCCATTTTTTTTTTCAGACCATTGTACCAGTCCTTTATTTTGTCAAGCATTATCTTCCTGATATTTAAAACCAGCTTCTAACATAACAAGTAAGCTGTGAAGTGCTCATCTTTGGTATGGCTGTCAGTGTACTTAGAGGGGGGCAGCACGTGCAGAAGGAGAAACAATAATAATTACATCTGCCTTGTATCCATTATTTAATTGAATTCATTGAAAAATATTCATATATTCTTCAACATGGAAAAATTGACAAATATAAAACAAATTGAATGGTTGTCCCAAAGTACCTTGGGGGAAAGTGAGGACAATGCATACAAATGACAACAATTGAATATATGAAGTCACGCTGTAATGACTTGGTCATCCCTGTGCACAAATGCTCTTACATAAGGTTAAATCCATTTTTCCCTTTATTTTGTTATTTACCAGGGGTGTTTTTACTTCAGGACTATTTTATCTTTTCTGAATTGTAGGAAAAAAAAAAAAGATGAGATGTTACTATGTATTTTCTACAGTGGATTTCCAAGCTGACATTCCACAGCATGGACACACAGTTAACTGTGTGCCTATATGAGCCGAAGAAAATCAAATGGTTGCCTACAGATTTCTGTATCAATCTAAATATATCTTCATTGAGTACTGAATTATCAGATGATATCAGAAAAACAGGTCTGATAATGTCACATTTCTGAGATTATTAAAAAAATAAATCTTTATTTTTCCATCTCTTCCAAGTGAATTTAAAAATAGAAAGCAAACACGCCTAATGCCATAACATCAAATGTTACTGAAACTCAGAAAAAGGGGGCTATTGTGCAAAAGCAATAGCTTGTAATTGCACATTTCAAGCAGCCTGGTGCAGAGCTGTAAAAGAAGAGACCTGCAATCATCATGGACTCCCCTTGAACCCAGGCACCTTTTGGGCAGCAGGCTACATTCTCACCCCATGGTAAGTTTTTTCAAACTGACACTGCACCCCGGTAACACAGTACTCCACTGTGGTCCACTTCTGAGGGCATTACACCACCTCCAATATCCTCACCCCTGCTCTATCCCTTATGGTTATCAATAAGATAAACAGACAACTCATCAAAAGAACTGGAAAACACTGTTAGCAAAAGATCAGGTTTAACAGCTCTGAAGATACTTAGGACACAAGAAAAGAGATCCTGATTTTTAGAAAGGCAAGTCGTAGTCCTTAACTATTCTCTAGGCCACTCGGATGCAGTTTTCAGCTATCGGTGCTGCACAAGCTGCTCGGGTTAACTATTTTTGTTATTTACATAACATTACATTTTGTTATTTACATTAACAGATGAATACAATGGCCTGTTTTCAGTACAAGACAAACACTCTTCCGCTCTTTTTCTGCATGAAACTTAGTACAGAGAACTATTCATTTAAAGAAAAACTCACTTCACACAATTCTTTCCAAACATTAGCACACGTACAGAAACACAATTAGGTAGAGAAAGGTAGGAACAAACACGGAGTAATAACCATAGAGGTTTCAACCCAAGTAAGAAGGAGCACATCAACCCATTAGCACCACAGTTCCCAAGGCTTTGACATTCAGGCCTTTCTTCCCTCTCACACCGAAGCCAAAGGGAAGCAGGGCTGTCTTGGGCTTGCCTCAATCCTTTACAACATTTAGTCACAGAATCCCCCCCAGCTTAACACGCCAAAGAGCCTTCAGCACCCCTTTTCTCCTTCCCACACCAATCCCTGTAACTCCCATCAAAACAGCTCTGGTACCATCTAACCCAGCTCCCTGCTTTTAAACTTTGGACCTACCCAGCTCCTGCCCCTCCCAGCTCAGCATCATTTTTCTGGATTCCAGAAAGGAGAAAACTGAAGGCTGAAGAGAGAAGGAAAACCTCTTCTTCAATACATGCTATACATCCTCAATAGGCTCATCCTATCATAAAGTAACTGCTGTTTTATCAGGTAAGCGTGGTCTTATTTTCAAGAGACCACAATGGGCTCCTAATAGGAAGACTCTTCCAAGAGCATACAGCAGATGGGGAAACACGAGGTACCTACATTACACCATACACAGGCAAAAGAAAATAATTATGCTATTGCATGAAATCTCAGTTTTTAATAGTCACAATTCCAGAGAATGTAATGTCTCAATCTGAACAGTCTCTTAAAATATGCTGCTGCACATGATTTCTGAAAATTATTTTACAGTGGAAAACCAGGCAGCTGTATTCTAGACTTCCATGTTTTTCTTCACTGCAAAACAATGTCAACTGTATGTGTCTAGAGTCTCCACTGACCTCTCCAATCTGTGTAAGGGTCAAAACAGATATTGACTTTTAGGTGGCCTGCAGGGATGGAGCTGGGGGCCCACACCAAGCCCGAGTACAGTTTAACATTATGGCTTTAGCCCAGCCAACAGCCTACTGCTGCCATCAACATGGAGACTGGATCCTCCCATCCCCTGCACTACGCCTCCCTTCTCTATTTCTGGCCTCCAGTCACCTCCTCACATTACAAACATATTCAGCTTCCAAACCAGTAGAAAACAAACTCAGTAACAAACCCTATATCAGTCCTTTTTTTTGCCAAAATGATCCACCAGATTAACTTGACTAAGTGTGAGAGCCAGAGACAGGATCAGAAAAGGGGGAGGAGCAGAAACAGGACTTCAATATTTCAGGGTACTGCTTACCTGTAATGCAGAACTACCAGCCATAATTTAAGTTTACAGATGCTTCTAATAAAGTTTACTACATTCTAAAGGTTTTAAGGATATGCTTATGCCTTCCAAGTTAGAGGAGAAAAATCAAAATACAACACATATATATGGAAAGCTCCTGTTAAAGTAAATTGAAATTCGCCTGCATTATAACACTTAAAGGAAGATCTCCTTGTGAGGGCAAAATATATCTGTCAGCCTAGCCAACAACTTCCTACTGCATAGCTATTTGCAAAGCAGCTTATTTCCCTGAAAATGTATGTTTCTAAACCGAGAGAAAACTCTCATAATTCCTCTTCCTCAAGCTGAAGGCAAGCTTTGTTACAAGAATGCACAGCCTTTTATCCGTACTGCACCACATACTTGCAAGCACCGTTTCAGCAGCTGCACTATTCCTGACCTGACATTACAAGTTCCACAACAAAATTATGACAAAACATGATGTTTAAGAACCTGATTAATGTATACAGTGTGTCCATAGTTTAAAAACCAGTATTTCTAGAAAAGAGAAGCTTTGAAGACTGGCCTTCACAGTATTCATACCTGAAGAAGCAAATACACTGTTCTTCAGCAATGTCAGTGAACCCCTATTTTCTAAGTGCAAACAAAGATCTCTCTGTATCCCTATCTTCATACACCTAGATATTTGCACAGATCTGGTTAGCTGTACTCCTGAGATGATCTAACTAGTTCTGAGACTGCTGGCAAGCCCAGTTAAATAGGCAGCTCCAGACCCTCCTTTTTCCTCCTGTTCAAAACTTCTAAACCAGAAAAATAAATAAATCCCTCAGTTCTTCTCCAATATGGTTCTTACAATCCCAAAGGGAGATTCTGGCTTTCATTCCAGGACTTATTCCCAAAACACAGCTGTAAAGTATAAAAATCAATTAATAATGTTTTGATATAAGACAGCTCACCCAGACACTACACAGGATGGATTTACTATTCTTGTCATTAAATAAAAGTCAAAAATCTCCAGAGACCTGTTTTTCACAAATCTTGACAGAGAAGAGTATTGCTTTTATTAACACTGTCTAAACTTATAATAGAAGCATATTATCAATTTCAAATGGCCAAAGAAAAAAAAAAGGAGCTACCCCAAGCATTGATTATTATTCTCAATTATGAATCATGAAAACCCTTTTATGCACTACAGTGACTCCATTTTTAAACTGTTTATACTTCTCTGCATACACACATTCCTATTAATGTATTCCATTAGTTCATACTACAAATGTGATATTCACAGAAAAGAGCTCCACTTACAGAAAGACGGGTCATCTTGGAAATATCACAGGCATTTGATGAAGGGCACAGGAAATCTCCCTTCAAAGATGCAGCAGCTGGTAAAATAGAGACAAAAACTAAATAAAATGGTGAATAAAACTTTCTGGTTAATTAGTTCAATGAGTATCCAATGAGTTGGAGAACAACATTCCTGAAAAAAAAGAACCTTCCACTGAGAGCATCTGTCAACACCTCAGCAGTACCAAACAACAGTAGTTTCTTGGAGGGATGTTTTGAGGTATCTAGGACTTCAAAAAAACAATTGTCTGCATTCCCCCTGTTCCCAGAACCTCATTTTGTCACTCATTGCTCCTTGCTGTTTACAAATCAACTCCTCCCACCTTTCCTTGTCCTGTTCCCTTCCTTTCCCCTTTTTTCTTTAAATAATCTCCAGTTCTTAAAGACTTTCCTTCCTCTCCTCCAAGAACCCAGACCTCTCTCTACCAGCCTAGCATCTTCTCCTTCCTTTATGTTCTTCAGCCCTTTGGTATTTGAACCACAATCATTTCCTCCCTCTGCTCTGCTCTGGATGCCAACACAGACAGCACTACCAGTACGGAACAGATTGTGCCTGAGCTCTCATTTTGGAGACCCTGCAGTTTCTGGAGTGTGGTATTTCAGAAGAAAGTGAGGTACAGAGAAGACACACATGGGCAGTGCAGCCCCTGGGGTAAGCTTAGGTGGACCTCCAGACCCTGTGACGCCTGCCAAAATTACAAACAGGGAGTGAAGCAAAGTAAGGGTCCTCCAGCAAACTTGGCTGCATGAACAATAAACCTAAAGTGAATGTGAAATCTGTCCAAGACGAAGTTTTGACAAAAAGAGCATAAACTGGGACAGGATTTATTTTTATTTTTTTAAAACACAATATAGCCACCTGCCTCTAAGTTCCAAACAATGGGACTGATAGAGCTATTCATCTACACACCTGCAGTTTAAATTAAGGAAAATAATGGGGTTTTTTTCTGCACTGCAAGTCCCAGATCTCTGACTAGTAGATAGCACTACCATTCCAGAATGGCATTTAAGGGAAACAATCAGACTTGCATTACACCACCAGGCTGTGAAACTAACAGATGAAGGGCTGACTGATGAGCAACTCTGCCTTCTGTTCAGCAGGGCAGGACAGGGCAGACAGCTGTAGGCATCCAACTCAAGATACGCTGCCCTCATTCATCAGGCAGATTCACTCAGAAAAGGATCATTTTCAAGTAGTGTAAAAAAAATAATCTTGAGCAAACCCTAATGTAAGCGTTTCAAGAACTAAACTGTACAGCTTCATGCTGTGCAGGACTGTCCTATCCAAATGCATCAGACCCTGCCCTGCAATACAACCCACCATGAAATATTTGATTAGCTGAACTACGACATCTAAAAGACACTCCCTGCACTTAACAAGGCAATACAAGTACACGTGCTGTGCATTTGAGTTCAGACTTCACTCATCCTCTCTCACTATTCCTGTGTGAAAGACCCTCAAACATCAAATCTGCAGATGGAAAGACCTAGGACCACACCTTCTAAACACGGCACCAGCTTAAAAGCATCCAGTGAATTAAATGTGTGGGCAACACTCAAGGATCTTGTATTTAACTTAATAATGATTTTCATTTGCAGCTTCTATTATGTAAGCTGCCTACTTTATCCTCTGATGGCTTTACCAGCTGAGGTTTTTTTGGTTTTGCTTTTTAAATCTGATTGGGACTTTCAAGAAAACAGAACAACTCTAACTACAATTTGAGTAGCAGAATTTATTATTCCAACAGCTGTTCACAAGGGATATTAATTCCACTAATGATGGGGAAAAAGAACAAAGAGAAGAAAAATCAGCCTTCACTCAAATGTGTTAACATTTTCCTAAGGTAATTAATTTGGTTTAGGCCTTGCAACTTTTATTTTCAGCCAATATCCTTATTTTTTTTTCCCCAGTTAGAAAAAGAAAACTAATGAAAAACTCTGCTGCACAACTACATTAAGTCCTCAGCCATTTGGAATTATTTTCTACTTGTTTTGCACTTAAAATGCCTTCTCGGGAATAACAGTTTGAACAGAAGCCCATGAGTCAAGTAGAAGTTAGCAGAAAATCTACACGGGAAAAAAATACTAAACCAGATTGAATTTGCATCTGTTTGTCTTCCCTTGCTCTTTAATGCCTTGATTTTACCAGTATAGTCTATTTCACAGAACAGAATAAAGGAAGAGATACATATCATCTTGAAGTAGGGGTTTTAGTGTGCTGTTTGAGCAACACAATTGGCAGCACCAGCAAAGGATGCTCAGTACTGGTTCAGTAATTCTCAGAAGAAATTCGTCAAACAGCAACCATTTAGGAAAAGAGCCATTAGAGACTTCTGGGTAATTTCCAGTCACCGTGGCTTCATCTTTCAACACATCTAGCTGTGTTACAGCTATTTGAACAGACTTTTTGAACCATGGTCCTTTATTAAATGGTTCCAGTCATCAGAGGAAGCCCTAAGCTATAAATGTCCTCTGTCACGTAGAAGGTAGCTAGCAATGCTGTATGTTGCTGAAGTTACAGCAAGTCTGCTCAAATGACAGATAGAGTACAACAAAAATAGTCAAATAGGCCACTCATTTGTCTGGTGTCTTCTATCTCTGCAAGCCAAGAACCTCCTTCTCCATGCTCTTCTATACTGTTCTGACTCAGGCAAGACGACCTTTAAGTCTGTCCTAGTCTTGCTCAGATAGGAACTGCCGAAAAACATCATATATGCAAGTAGGAGGTTGTCAGCAATACCAACACGGAATTAGTTATTCCCTACAAGTCTTCCTCAGTGAAATACCAGTCCAGCAAAGCTCTGCAAGATAGATCTGGAGTTGTCAGGCTGCAAATCACACTCACATGCCGCAAGAAATAAAGAGCACTATCTTCCTAGTTTTGAAAAATACCAGCACTGCTCTTAAAATCATTAAGAATGAGTTACTAATTGACAGTTATTCAATAGCATGCTGGCTTGGACAGCCCATGCTGATTCTGGATCTCACCAAATCCTACAGAGACAAGTAAACAGCCAATTTTAGGATCTGGTCTAGATGAGGGACCCCAATACTCAAGGGCTCCACAAGGAACTGTCAAGAAAGTTAGCAAAATTAACACTCAAACTACATTCTCCTTAACAAAAACAACCTAATCTTTGAATTAGCAAAACACTAGCACCTAGTTTAATACAGCTGCTTACCATAATGTATACCAGCCCTAGCCCTTGACAAGTATATAAGTAATTAGTCTAAATAATTTTTAAGTAACTACTGATTTGCTTTGAGAACCAGTAAAACACGCAGGCGATCCTAGAGCAATACAAAACATTCACTGTAGTTAAAGGACATGTCATAAGTGGGAATCAACATAAGTGGTAAGACAAAATGTAATTCTGATGCTTAGAAAGATTAAGATACACTGCTGGGGAAAAAAAAAAAAGAAAGAAGCTGTATAAATCAGTTTAAGTTAGAGAAGAAAGATAAATTGCAGTCAGGAAGCCACATCAAACCAATACAATACTTTCCCTCAGGTAACTGTCTTAGTAAAGCAGCAGGTGTAGTTTATGTAAATGACCCTTCTGACTGTTCAACGTGACATGGAGACCATAGATCCAAAATAATCAGTGCAGATAAGCATAACTACCAGAAAACTTGCTTTCAGAAAACTAAAGCAGTGGCTTGGTATAAAAAAACAAAACAAAATAAAACAAAAACAAAAGAAACCCACAAACAGAAACCATTTCAGGTCAGTGCAGCCAGAACCTCACCCGCAGCAAGTTTTGCTTAGCATTTTCACTATTAATTAAGGTGACCAGAGGTTCCCTTGAAGAATCTGCAAGTGACACCAAGCTGGGAGGTAGAGTAGCAAGGAGTACGGGAGAGGCAATGCTGACTCCAGGTGAGCTTGGGAAATCAGGGATTCTAAAGCCAACAAGATAAAAGTCTATGTAAGTGAAAGCAAAACAAAGTGCTGTAGGTCAGAAAGAGATAATTAAAATAATAACACCACCCCTACCCAGAATTAGCCATCTAAAAAGCAATAAAGCAGAGAAGAACACAGGGAGCTGTACTGGATGACAGACTAAGTAACAGTCAGAAAACTGCTGTTGCTCCCAAAAGCCAAGAATCATTCTGAAAGGTGTTAAGACTACTGAGCACAAGAAGAAAAAAATATTTAAAGTCTACTTAACACTACTGTCCTAGCTTTGAAATACCATGTACATCATTCTTATGTATTCTATAGAGTTGATCCTAAAATCTGGTTCTAAAGTTACTAAAACCAGATTGAGAGTTACTGAAAACAAAACCTCGTCTTCTTAATACAATTATGTATATATTTGGCTTTCCAGAAGTTGTTTACAGTAAATGAAAAAAAAAAATATATATATATAAAAAGTGGTCTTCATGCATGTATTCACTTTTGTGAGTTATGTGACAATGTGCATGAACAGATTTCTCTTCCCTTTCACCTCCCCTCAAATAGAAAACCTCCTTCCAACTTCAGTCTCATCTTTTCTGGCCTTCTTGTAAAACTGACATGAAATACTCTAAATAGAATTGATCAGTGCAGTTATGAAAAAAATAAGTATTACACACTCTACACTAATGCTAATATTTGTACTACATCTACTGCTTTTATTACTGACTTGTACTGTCACAATTTTAAACCAAGTTTCAATGTGAGGGGTTTTTCCTTTTAGACAGTTATATACTGACTCCAGCTGTTGTCACACACTGTTTACCCCTTTAATATAAACCAATTCTGACTTCACATATAGTTGTGTATGCACACATTTATTTTAGCTCTGATTACGCATGAATTTTAGCTCAGGTTTTATTTTTTAGCTTTCCTGTGAAACAGCAATAATATTCCAACCCATGCTTCACCAAACCCTGACACATCTTTACATCAGTACATAGAGATTCAGAGCATCTATCAGAGCTTAAGCGTCAGCAGCACATACCAAAGTATGACACCATCTTTCAGACTTTTAAAGAATTCAGACTTTCCACAACTTCTGTTTAGACTTTTATATCACCACCCACCCCCCTTTTCCTTCATCAACATAATTTAATAATTAATAGTACGTTTTACACATAGGCAAATTCATTTCTATTAACTGGTAAATCAAAACAAAGTGGCAAACACACTGACTTATGGAACCACTAAATTAGAAACAGACAACACTCCCCTTTTCCTTTCAAAACATGGATGCATATTTACTACTTCAGAGATCTAAATGCTAGAGTAACACAAGAAAGTGGTTTGAAAACCCAAGACTCCTTATACATCACATGAAAATATTTGTTGAAACACAGAACAAGACTTTGATTACATCTCCAGGACTATTCTAAATCAAAAAAAAAAAAAAAAGTACTAACAGCACACTGGCACCTCTGCACTATCACACTAACCGATGTTGAGCAGGCACCAGCACAAAACATGATACATGCCATGTTGCTTTCTAAGCAGCACCTCACAAGATAGATCTCTGCAATGCTGGGTTTATGGTGTTGGCTGGGGTTTGTTTGTTTTTTTCCCAGCTAAAATAGATGCCTAGAAGAAAAACACTCTTCCTCTTTCAAAAAAAACCCCTCTGCCTTATTGAAAGAAGTCTTTGTTATTTTAAATAAAAGAAATAGTTGATTCATGGAAAAAAGAACCACAGGAGTAAAAGCTTCAGACTCAAAGGTACTTAAACAAGCTTAAGCTTACCTAACTGTACATTACCTCCCGTGTTTTTATTAGGAAGTTAATATAAGATTTCCCAACTTAAGAGCAGAAGAAAAACGGAGGTAAAAATGAGTCTATCAAACCAGGAAAAAAAAGACTTCTTCAAACACCACCACCTTGTATAATTTGATGTATAATATTTTACAAACACGAGCTACACAGTAACATCTCTGTGCCCTCTATGCTTTAATATACTTTATATTTTGTTCCTATAAAACTGACAAGAAACGAAATGTACTCAGGTATGCTCCTCTACCACTAAACCCAAAACTATTTTGACACAGCTGTTTCTGATTTTTCATAATACTACTAAAAATGTTTCAATATAGTTCTGCAATTTCTTGTCAAAAGTACTTACTGTACAAACACTTCTTCAAACAGTGAAAATCTGAAATTGCAGTTCTGGTGCACTTGTGCTAAAAATAAACTAATACTGTAAGCCACATAAACTTCAAAAAGCAAATACAGATTAAAGATTAAAAAAAGAAATCTATGTTTTTATGCTTAGATAAATCATCTGGAATAAAAGGTATTAAAGAAAGATTTTTTTTATATTCATATTGTCCATGATCAGGATGATCCTGAGCTGCACTGACAAGTCGAATGGCAAGCAAGAGGTACTATTTCAGTGCCTCATTGGTCAAGTCAGAACTGGAGCATAATCACTGCACGGGTATCAACATGGAATAAAACTGTTTTATAGGTGATTGTATTTGTAGTTGAGATGACAGAACAGGCAGTAGTCTCTATAAGGCTCACAGCTGGAGCACTAAACCCAAACCTCAGCCTCAAGGTTTAGTTCTATCTGAAAAAGGGAAGAGAAAGGTGTAAGCTTCCTATGCTTTACCAAAGGACAAGGAAGAAAACTTCTTGTACTTTTCCCACAATGGAATTATGGCCAAAGCACGAAAAAAAAAAAAATAAACACCCGCAAACAAATAAACACCCACAAAACACAAACCACAGTAACTTTGGTTCTTTGGTTATAGAAGTTCTTTGGTTATAGAAGACTAAGCAGCTTTTGTAGCACCTTAATATTTTGTCCAGTGGTGATGTTTGTTGACACTTTTCATACTAGAATTTCAAAGTATGTATTAATACACTCTTGCAATTTCCCACACACATGGTAAAGCTCTAAGGGTTTCAATATGTTTCTCACATTGATCTGCTTCAGAATTCACTAATTTAATGGAAAGGCTAAATCTCTATTTTCATTTAATAGGCAGAAATTAGAAATCAGCTTTAATCCTGATTATATAAAAATGTTAGGTGGTCATCCACAATCCTCTTTGCCCTGTATATGAACAATTCCAGAAGTGTCTTTAGAGTATCTAGATTGTTTTGTTCACTGTCTGGGGGCCCCAATGGCCTGAAGTGCACAGCTGTCCTAGAAAAATGAAGAGCCATATTATTTGGTGAACATGGAGTTAACCACCCCAAAAAAAAGGTAGAAAAATGCAGTAGGTGCACCTTTGGACCGAACAGTAGAGGTGTTATTCATCTGGGGTAAACACAGGAAAGTCTAAGCCCTAACAATGATTACAGGATCCTAAACTCTAGAAAAATTTGATTGCTGCCATGATTCAGAGCTCTGAAGCACCCACTGTTAGATGACTATGCCAAACAAAGTAAAATATGATAAGCAGACCCATTACCAAAACTATCTGGCATTTCTCAATTCCTTACTGAATTCCCTGCACTGAACATTATGAAGAATTCTGTATCTAGCAAAATCCCAGTGCTCACATACACACAAAAAAGAGTCCCCAACAGCAAAACCCACCCATAGACAGCACTGGGAATTATTCTTAAAATAAACACATCACCATACAAAACTTTTATCTTCCATATCAAACGCAATTCTATTCTTCCCAATTAAAAAAACAAACAAACAAACAAACCCACCCAAACAAGCAAAAAAACCAAAACACACAGAACAACAAACCACAACTCAAAAAAAAAAAAAAAAAAAAAGATAAAAGGAAGGCAACAGAGCAAAAGGTACTGGGCTTCCTGACTGAGAAAGTCCTGAGCTAGAAGTGACCAGACACAAAGTAAGTCTACATCTACACCCTTGACCTGTATTCCTCCATTTACACCGGCTGCTGTGCTCTGCCAGAGGCAGCACCAGTAGGCTGGAGGGAACTGTGATTTGATCCAATCCAGTAAGCCAACTGTAACACTGGATTTCTGGATGACAGACAACAATTTAGACTTTAAAGTCTGAGAAAACGCATCCAACTTGTCCAACTAAACCTGCTCTTTTGAACATCTTCCCACTATCTACAAACATGGTCATGAGCCTCCACATTCCTTTCTACATCCAAGCCATTTTAATAAAAGCAAAATCGAAACCACTCAGATTAGCCTTCACTAATGAAATTAAAACTGCTTTGCTTAATAACCCAAGAGAGAGCCCTCGGCTCACAATTTAATTCCATAGTAAAAAATATTAAATAGCCACTGCCTTTACCTGCTCTTCTCAAGTTTTCTGTCTTGCCAGATCTACCTCTGCTTCCCTTTTATAGTCAAAGACTGATGCAAGAAGCAAATATTTTCAAGGAACACACATCTGTCCCCCTTCACTGCCTCGGAGCCAAGCATGTAAATGTTTAAAGAATGTTACAAACTTCTGATTTTAAATTAATCCCAGACAGGAAGGCACGCGGGCCCCAGTCACTTTGCAGCTTATCCTCTTTCCAAACAACCTCCTCCCAACAGCGACTTGTTTTTAGAGACGAGAGGCTGAAGCAGCAGTTACCCCCTTCTCAGAAAAAAGGGTGAGCTGCTTCTCAACTTCACTTCTCAGCCAGCCTTGGCAATGAGCTCTAGGACAGGTGCTAGAAGGGAGGAAAAGATGACTAAAAAAGAGTAGAAATAAATCCCTAAATGCAGTAGTGACAATAAAAGGAAAAAAAGAACAGGGTAAGAAAACAAAAGAAGAAAGAGCACAAATTAAAAATAATAAACTTACCTTGGTGTTTAAAACAGTGATTATTCAGTGCTGCTTCATATCCTGAAAAACCACATCTATACTACTTACATGTACAAACACACACACCCCCACTCTGGGATATGGACTTCACAAACACCTTACCAAGAAGGGAACAGCAGCATGAGGAAGTGAGAACAGCAGCGCCTCTTCCCCTACTGTATGACTGTCCCACAACTCAATCAAGGTCTTTAGGAGCCATGAGACACCAAAAGTGACAACGCGGGGTGGGTTAAGAGATTTTTGTTTTCTCCAGTATTCTTGTGTCATGGCTACACAGCTAGAAGATTCTAAACAATTCCAAGCATCAAGACCCAAGTAAACAGGTTACCCCAACATCCAGATGAGGAAGCAGCTTTCCTGCCTTTATTTTGTGTGCATACAGAGTAGAGGAACTAAAAGCACTAATGGCTGGCCACACCAACACCACTCTCAGAGTAGCCTAGAGCAATTGACAACTCCAGAGATGCAGAAGTGACAAGACACTGATGTGGATGAAGGAGAGGACCGTCCTCACGTGATCTGGGAAGGTCTGCATGCACACATGCAAAACATCCAACAGCAAGAAACCCAAAAAATCCACCATACCACATCACAAGTCAATTCCATCCAACTAGTTTCTCAAAAGGTTTTGCCACCTTGGACGTCCCAGTTTAGAGAAACTTCTCTTGTATATTTTCTAATAGACATACATGCAAAAAAACATAACTCAATAAGATTTAATGAGAAATCTTGCTCCTCCCCTTTTCTAATTCTATTGGAGATGGACATGCATGGGAGGGGTTACAGCTCAAACATGTTAAGAGATTCAGCTTAGTTCTGTGAAGATGCTGTACATAAAGCCAACGTTAAGATTTCAACTACCCAGATGAACTAGAAAATTGTTTGCAAATTCTGCAAACTATAAGCTTCCTTTGTTAAAAAAAAAAAAAGACAATGCACAAACACAGAAGTCCACCAAGATTATTTATATAAGCCTGAAAAAAACCCTCAGTGAAATGAAATATTAGTGGTATTAAAGGTCAACGTAATCAACAGCATAGCTCTGGGGTACTGAAGAACTATATATTAGTACCAAGCCTTCACACAGGGAAATCAGAGTGAACTAGGGACTGGTGACATATTCATATAATAACATATACAAGGCAAAAGATTAGAGACACCAACGTGCTAAAAAAACCTATACAAATTAAAATTAACAGGAAGCAGTATTTATTAGTTGCATGATTACCAACGTTCCAAAGACTACAGCAACTCCCTTTTTACAAGGGGTCACATGGAAAAGACTAAGAGTAACAGGTGCAAGCTACTCCTGGGGACATTCCAAATGAACGCAAGAGGACAATTTTTTTATAGCAAGAAGAATCGGTCATTGAAATCATCACCCTGGGGAAGTGGTGGATTCCCCAGCATTGAGCACTTCTAATATTTGGCTGGCCATTGTGCTGGGCCACCTTGTCTAGACCATGCTTTTGCCAGAAACAGCTGGACCAGAGTGAGGTCCCTCCCAACCTGGTATTCTATGATTTTGTGATAATGCAAGAGCTGTACAGCACCATTCATTCACATTATGATGTGTATATACATGCATGCTATGTTATATACATAAAAAGATATGACTAATGCCTCATGCTGATGGGATCTGCAAAGCCAGCATCACACTGTCTAGTAGGCACTGATCTTTATCTTTCATCAAATGGAACAGAGTTAAGCTGTGGTCGTGCATTATGCATAAGCAGTGAATACCATTTGAAAAGCAAGCCGATCTTCTCTGATCTCAAGTGGAAAGTGTGAGCTCTGATCTTCACAGGTGACAGCCCTCTGCATTACTCCAATGTACTAGTTCCTTGAATCTGTGTACGCAATAGAAAACTTGCAGCACATACACGCAATACACTAATGTTTGAACAAGCAAGATTATCAAGAGAGCAAAGCAGTTACATTACTTTGTTTGGTACAGAGAAACTGCAACCAGTTCCCGATGTTACAGTTCAAGAACAATGCTTAAAAAGCGGAGGGAAAAAAATAAAATGCCTGTAGGAAGACCACAGAGAGCAAGAGAAGGAAGGAATTTGATTTCTCATCAAGCAGATATACAAAAAAAACCCTACCAGTGACTGGAAATTACATCTAAAACAAATTCAAGCTAAAAACAAGGCTTCTTTTGTTTTAAGGTAGATTGAATCTTTTAAAATTGCTCATTTCCAAATATGCAGAAATTTTCTCATTGAAACTGGACACTTTCCAAATGCATGCTGCATTTTACCTTGATGTATCTGTTCTGAAACATGAATTTAGGAAGTCGAATAGTTAATGCAGTTGTAGTAGTAGCAGTTGCATGCTCTCTCAAGATACTTTAAAAGGAACCAATAATTTTCCCTCTACCGGTAAAAAAAACCACAGAGAATTAACATTAATAGTGAAGAGCAGCACGGGAATGAAGCTCATAATTCCTTCCAATTTTGCAACTCTGCAGTCCCAGTCTCTTCTGCTGGGTTTTGGGGTGTATTTTTGGAGGAAGGTGGATTTGTTTGTTTGGGTTTTTTTAATTCAGTCCATGGTTCACATACATATACCACTTCTGTTCAGTGTTTCAGATTTAACTGCCAGTTCTTACTACCAACCTGCAACAACGAAATACATTTCAACAGCAGCAGATTTCTACAGGTAAAGCTTAAGCAGCACAGCATGTTGTACTTCAGCAGTACACAGGGTGAGCCATGCAGAAAATCAAAACACCAGAGTTGCTCATTCTTTACCAGCCAGTCCCACAAAATCTTAATATGGCAGTATCAACTACAGAAAACATCTTGTTTGTTAACTGGTGTACATTTGAATCACAAGCAGTACTAAGTGCATAGTTGCTTAACTCTAACTTATATTACATGCCACATTTTAAAGGTAAAACTAGGAAAAAAATCATACATTATGTATTTAATCTACTACCAGTTCTCCACATTTATGCAAGCCTCAGAACCCAATAATGCAAGTTTTACAAACCCCAGTTATTTCCAGAGCATAAGATTGCAGTGATTAAGCACCCAGACTCCCTGACAGCCTCAAACAGACTATGCCAAAATCCATGCTGTTAAATTCTTGCAATCTTTTTTTAATCCAGGCTAGCTAGATTAAAGCTAACTTGGGTGTGCCTAATCCTTTTGAAGCCGGGAAGTTTGCAGACATAATGTATGCACCCTCAACTCCTGGCTGCCCAGTCAACAGGTGCCTGTAACAGAAAAAAAAAACAGGGATCATACCACTAAGTCTTCATTCATTCCAGACTAAGGAAATGGCAATCAAAGCGTAAAATCCTCGCCAGCCTATGGGTATCCAAAAATTAATGGGATTCAGGCTTTTCTCTTTCCATTTACTCATATACACTCACAATTTATGAATGCAATTCTTTCAGCCTCATACACAATGGAATGAGACTTTTTTCATGAACACCAATCTCCTATTATAATGCACATATTTAGCTATTAAGAGCATTATCCAGTTTTGTTGAATGGTCCAACTGAAATTCTCCTAGAGTACATTAAACAATCTCCCAACTATCACATGCCAATTCCTAGTAATTCACTACACTGTTTCTAAGCATAAAAGAAGGTTAAAATATACTAATCACTTTCAATTTCTTTTTCATTTAAAGATAACAACCGTAGTTATCATAGCAATAGCATGATACAAAAACACGGAAGGCAATCACTAACTTGGGCACATACACGCAAGATTCAAGGGGAAAGAAAGTCATTAAAACGGCCTTTTCCAAAGGCTCCTCTAGATCTGCAAACAAACATGTTTGTTTCCGATACATATGTCCTCTGAAGGGAAGATTTTGTTGCTACAGTACATCAGACCTTGGAGGCTAAGCAGTCCTCTGCCAAGGCAATGAACGCTGACAGTGTTTCAGAAGAACTGAATTAAACTGACACTTCCGTTAAAACAACGTTGCCCAAAACAACTGCAACAACTACTACAGGGCAGATTCTCTCAAGTAAGAAATGTGCTTCTTTAGACATCCCACGGACCAATGAACTGATGTTACAAGGGAGGGGGTTTTTTTTAATATTAACGTCTATTACACTGACTGTCACTTCCAGACTGGACTTCCTTTGCCTATCTTACACCAATAGCTTTCAACATTTGGTTATAGACAGATCATTAAAGTATGTTCAGTGGACATGGCTGTGTTTTTACCACCTGGTTGCAAATCAGCTTATACTGATCTAAGTTCAGATCCTAGTGCTATTCTCCCTGCAGTGCCTAGCAAGTATTCTGGTAACCTCACTTCAGAGAGTGCTACAGCTTGCATACAACGTTCAGTTATGTCAGGCAGCTAATCCATCTGAAAAACTAAACCATCCCTGCCCATCTTTGCAAAACCAGGACCACAGCTCCTCACCGCTCCTTCCTCCACCCCCCAAAACCACACACTGCAATTTACCAACCTTCTCAATACGCTGTCTTGAATACGCACATGCAAATGACCTGCATTTGATACAAGGCAGAGGGCAAGGCTGCGTGGGCAGAACTGCAGCATCTCATGCTTGCAGCATTCTTTTCGTCTTTTCACAAACTCCCTGAAAGCGGATCATATCTCTCTGCGAAAGGATAGATCATGTTTTAAGAGCCAGAAGTTTTCAAGAATCAGGCACATTCAGCATAATCATCCCTTTCTTCCTTACAACATAAGTTTCACGGGTAGATTAAAAGAAGCCACCTACAAGTAGTACTGTGTTTTAGAAAATGTGATAAAACCAGGCATTCTGTCACAGCCTGAACAGAGGCCCGACTGCTTTTACAAACACTCCTACAAGTACCTAGGGGAAAGTGGGGAGAGAGTAGACATCTAGTTGCCTTGCATCTCCCTCCTGAAAAAACACACTCATGTATAGAGGATGGACTCAATGACAGACTGTATCCCAGTCTGGCACTTGGTGGCAGCCAACCTACTACCCAAATAAGCCATACGGCTGGAGACAACCCTTTCTCTACTGTATGAAACACTACATGCTAACAGCAGTCACAAGGTCAACACTGCTTTTATGGCAAATAGCATTGCTCCGAAGGGCAACTGCAACTGTAGTCTCCAAGATAACAAAAGAAAAAAAAAATATTCCAAAGCTGGTTCCTGTAATAAAATCTGCATTGTTTCAGCATTAGCCTTAACATCTGACCTTTGTGTCTCTGTATGAAAGGCTTGCATCTGTAGGTGATATGAGCCCTGTAAAATTAGACTGGGCAAACAGATGTAACCATGGAGATTGTGCCTGTGTGGAGTTCTCAGGACTGCAGCATCAAGCTGGAGGTAGAACACATACTGCCAATGAATTTTTGTCCTCCTCTACTCCCACCAAGCTCATGCGTTAGAGGAAATGTGCAGTGAATCATATCAGAGAGATTAAAATCCAGCTCTAAATAAGGAGACTGGAGAAGACCTAGATCCTTTTTCCAACCTGGTTTTCCCCAATCCAGTTCATTGCACAGCTACATAAGCATTTGTGCTGACATCAGGCAGAAATGGCACGGGCCAGGACAACTAGGCGACTGCTTTAACCTGCAATGGCAGCATAAGATGCATGAAAAACCATAATACAGGAGCTATTTATTTTATTACAATAATCTCTGAAATCTTATAAAATTATTTGCTTATCAAACCTAAGTCACCCACTTCTACTCTCCCAACAGTACTTCTAGACAGAACTGAATAAAATTTGAATACTTGGTGGCAAGAACATTAGCATCAAACAAAACAAGTGCCAGATAACATTATCAACAGAGCTCAGGGAAGAAATTATTGTTATTATCTTAGAAGCAATTAAAAATGTAGCCTTCAGAGTTGGTTGGATTTTTAACAGCAAGTTAAGTTCAGGCTTATTTACAAAATACTGTGTGGAATTAAATCCTTGGAAAAATGAGAAGCATCATCTAAAGATCTTTAGTACAAACACAAAAAAATAATCAAGTGCAGCAAAAGCAGTTTCCAAAAAGCAGAGAACACTAAACTCATGTTTAAAAGAAGGCAACATTCCATAAAGAACTCTATTTTAACCTTCGTATTGCCAACAAACCAAGTCTGTCTCTTTCAACTAGAATCACAATCTAATTCAGGAGTAGAAAAGCTCGATTATAACTCAGTCTAATGAACCAAGTAAAAGGTTTAAAATCTATGTGCCTGAGATTACTACTGACATTTTGGCAAATCATTTGGGCAGCAGGTAAATAAGTTATTTCTGCAGGTGGTGGCCTTCTGGTCAAGAAAAAACTTCCTTGTTTTCTTTAGGGTGAAATTCTTCAACTATTCAAGCATGACTAAGATGCACTGTAATTCTAACCCAGAACTCTCATTTTCTTTGGTGTTAAATTATAGACCTGCTGTGTAAAGAGTGTTTCCCCCCCCCCCTTTTTTTTTTATGTAAAAGGTTGCCTGTGAAGCTCAATTGTGATTGGGAAGGCTGCCTACGCAGCAGAGAGAGTGAGAAAAAACACACTTGCAGAGCTGAAAAAACATTGGTGTAGGCGTATGTAAGGAGGGAGGGAAGAAAGAACTTGCTTCTACTGAAAAAGGCTATTTTCTTACATCACTCTTGAAAGAAAAAAAAAAAACAAAATAAAAAAAAATAATAAAAAACAAACAAAGAAAAAAAACAACAACAAAACCCACAACCTAAAATGTACTACTTAAGGAGAATTTGAAGTACTGTTTGCTGCATTCCAGATGTCAATATGCAGTGCTACAAGCAAAATGCAGAATCCTCACAGACTCATCTCCCTGACTTGAGGATCAGCCATCTATCCAAGCAATGCTTCATTTCCCCCACTTCTCTGCCATATCCTGCAAAGGCTGTACTCAAAGGGCAGCAAGTCACCTGCAGAGCAGCAGTTCAAAGCTTTAGAACATTATTATATTTATATTTAGAACATTTATAACATTAAGAAGCATTGAAATTATAGCCAAAGCCTTTTCCAAAAAGAAAAAAAAAGGGGGGGGGGGGGGGAACAAAAGAAAGAAAGAAAA
>JANHFX010024514.1:27384-58865 GCA_027560015.1 Chloroceryle amazona | reverse complement strand
CCCAGCTTGGTGTCATCAGCAAATTTGCTGATGGTGGACTCAATCCCCTCATCCAGATCATTGATAAAGATGTTAAATTCAAGATATTCTGTCCTACTGCACCCGAGCCTTTGCTGTTCTCTTATACACTGGTATTTCATGGGAACCCATAACCTGTTATTCCATAAAACAAAACACCTTACATCTCCATTCCCCTCTGGCTTGCTTGGCAGACGAGGGAATTTCCATTAGAGTGGGGGTTTCTCTGCCCATTCAAGGACCTTCATGCTCTCTGCCAGCTTAAGATAAAACTTCGAAGGATTCCTTGCCTGTTTTCCCAGGAAAATTACAAACTGTATTGTACTCTTCTCAGTAGATAGCTTGCTTATACACACTTCAAGGCACACTGTTCTATAAACAATATTTCACAGTTATCCTCTCAGTCATGCAACTCTTCAGGAAAAAAAAAAAACAAAACACAAAACATCTATCTGCTTAGACAGCAGCACTATTATGGCTTACATAAAAAAAGTTGTGTAAAGAAATTACTGAAAACAGGCACAGTCTAGCCATTTGACCACATGTGTCAGAGCTCTGCATAATTCAAACAAGCAATTTTACTTGTCTGTTCTGCAATTTTCCCATTAATGAAAATAATATTTACTTCACAGGGGTCAGAATGATTAAATTGCATGAAGATTTTGAATCTAAAACAGAGGGTAATTTGATAGATCTCTGAGGAGAACGGGTGAAGGAAAAACAAATTAGATTTTCTATTCATTTTCAAATGAGAAAAATATTTGAGTTGCAGTAGAACCAGCTACTTTTTCATTTTCAAGACTACTAGCAAAATTACACACAATAAAGAAAATTCAGTGCTACAGTAATTTCTCTCAAACTACATGCCCAGACACAAACAGCAGCTGATTTTTATCTGAACAGACAACCTTTGGAATCTGCCTTGATTCCTGGACATTCCAAAGTTGCTGCAGTTTCACTAATAAAATGAGATGTAACATTTTGAGAAATCAGTGTTCTTATATCCGTGGGAAGAAAGAGAAAAACAATTGAAGAATGCTCTGAACATAGTACTTTTAATAAACTCAAACCAAAGGAGAAATGCAAGAAAGCACCTTGTGAATACAGAGACTATTAATATAGTGAACTATTAAGGATTCATAAAAGGCTATTCCCAGCTTCAATTGCTCAGCTCAAGGCCAGAAAAATTATCCAGTCCCTGTGAATGTACTACATAATTATTCAAGTGCTATTCTTAAGGTGGTCTCACAATTACAGAACCATTTGTGCCCAGGCTAACCAGATATAGCTGAGAATCTGGTCCACACTTTTCCTCCTTTTGATAAAAATACAGTGATTTAGAATGTCTAGCTCTCAACACAGGATTCTATTACGCGTCAGTAAATAAATGGAAGTATGAATTCACAAGTACATATTTCTGCTCTCTACTACAAAAAGCACTAAGAAATTAGGCTACTTCAGGAAGATTACTTTGGGTATTTTGTGTTAAATTCTGGAGCATAGTTGATAGAAAGAGTCTTAAGAAAAATGGTCTTTGTCACAGGCAGTAACTGACACTGATGGACAGAATATTGTACAATACACACCATGCTGACAGACTCTGACACTACATCATCTTGTAAAGCACCATGGTCTGAAGGTAAATGAGTAATTATAAGATTGAACTCTAGCTAGAAGATGGAGATATAAAAAAAAAAAGGTATTTTGCTATTAGTTTTGGCAGGGGGAATGGGATAAAATAGCATATTTGTTTATCTACAAATGCTGTATTTAGACCACACTGTAACTAACACCCTTGGATACAGAGAAAAATACACTGTTGAACAACTCGTTATTTTAAACAGGCATACCAAAAACTAGTTTCTGAAGAAACTGCAGTTCTAGGAAAGAAGCTAAAATAAGAAAATTGTTAATACAGGAAATTAGATTATGAAGAAACAAAACAACAAGGTTATCCATTCTTAATGAAGTACATGAAATTTTTTCATGTTGCCACAAATTGAGATTCTACGGTTCAGTAAGTAGTCAGTGCTGGAAAAAAACACAACCTAGAAGTACGAGAACAGAAAAAAAGTAACTTAATATAATGCTATAGTATAAAAGGTGGTAGCATATGTTTTGCTGTAGTTGTGGTGGGTTTTTTTGTTTCTCTTTTATTTGTATAGATTCAGAAAACTGAGTTTACTTTTACTTTACAAGAAGGTACTCTTTAAGGTTAAAGAACATAAGACTAAAAAGGAAAGGGGGGAGGGTTAACATTGGCAATTAGAGAGGCCAGTTAATAATGTGGGTTTTTTTCCAAGCCACAGAACTAGGGTGGACCAGCAGCCATGGTGGTTTTGGCAGCTCAGCTCAGCCACAGTCACAGCATAAGAACCTGACTCACCCACAAGCACCCACTCTCCACCCCCACATCTTAATCAAATACACTCTGTAATGCCAGAGATTTCCATTAAAAAAGAGAAAATTCTCTAATCTTACACCAGGATAAAAAGTTCAAATATAAGAGAAGCGGTAACAAAAGCATGAAACCCGTACGCATTGCAAATGAACATTTCTTTTTAAGCAATTTCACAATCTAAATAGCATCTTCTGCTCTAGAACATTTGAGTCATTGTCCGTCACAGTCAAGAATACACAGAAATAAATCAATTCTTCACCTGCTTCCTTATATGATTTAGGGCAGAACATGACTACTCTTCTAAATAAAAGCCTTGAGAAAAGCCTGTTCCAGTGATTCATTCAAATAAACATGCCACTAGAGGTTTACGTTCCACCAGCTGAATGCAAAAAAAGGTGACTATAAATCTTAAGGGGAAAAAAATTAACAATTTGTTCTTTAGTTTTGCATTAAGCTATTTGTCCATTCATGTCAGATGACCAAAATGCTGCACACATCAGTGAGCTATACCAACAGAAGATACAGAAATAAGTGCTATTAGGTGGAAGTTATGGACTTCATGTGATATGTTGTTCCTTTAAACACACAGATATAGGAACATGTCTTTAGCAAAAGCAAAACACCCAAAACCTCAACAAAATGTTTGTTTTTTCTTACATTAAATAAGAACAAACCCAGTGACAAGTGATCATTCTAACATACTGTCCTCTTTAAAAAAAGCTTGCCTGCATGTCTGCAGTGAAACCCAGAAAGATTTATTTTTATTTTAAGATCAGCTTTAAAATGAACTTTGAGAACACACTCAAGCTTCATACTGTTTCGCAGATAGGAAGATTCTTCACAGAAAAGGCCATCTCAGCTGAATTGTGGCCATTCGAATTAACCTAACAGCAGATTTACTTTTCCCCCCATACATTTATAGACTGTCAAAATAGGTCTCTAACATTATTATATGATGCCACTGACAGTGTCTACAAAGAGCCTAAGGCAGGTCTTAATTTATTTTTATCCAATCCTAACAATATAACAGTGTCATTGCTATGAACATGTGATGCTTATCTTCCAGTGGGATTAGGAAACGCATGGGAAAGAAAACAACACATGGAATTCAAATATCTAGAGCAGGAACATGGGGCACAAGAAAAACTTTAACAAATCCTGCTTATAAAATAACCAGATGCACCATAAGTAGCAGCTGATTTCAGAAATATCCTATAAAGGCCATAGAGGGTCAGATGAATCCTTTATGAAGCATGTACATGCTGCTGGGGGGCAGAGCTCTCCCCCCCTCTCTCTGGAAGTGCTGGCTTTCAGCAGCATTTCAGCCTCCCTGCAGCTGCACCCACCTGTAAGTGGAGGAAGTAGGAAGAAGCAGCAAAGTTGGTCCAGGGGGAGGACAGAAGCAAGAGTAAAAACACCTGAATTTTAGATAACACACTAATTTTATCAGGTACAAACAAGCTTAAGATCTGCCATTACACTTCAGAGTTAGGTTCAGATGTAGTTTGATCCTCATTCCAAGAGATTCAGCAGAAGCATTTAAAAACAAACAAACAAACAAACAAACGAAAAAACCAACCACACACACAAACAAACAACCACCACAACAGAGCAGATCTGGTTACCATACATGGCAGAGTTGCCTTTTATAGCATGACTGATGTAGGGGGAACTGAAGAGAAGCTTCCACAGTCCCAGTGTCCTATAGATGGGAGAAAAATCAAATAAGACCAGACTGCTGCAGTCTGTTAATGGATCTTGTCCTAAACTGTGGCAAGTAATCTTAAAGTTACATGCAAAACTGCTCTGCTGAATGAGATTTTAAGAAAGGTCACAAATGGTTATCTAAAAATTACATAGAAGAACAATTTGCTGCCCAGTTTCAAATGCACGGGGAACACAGTGTTATTAGCATGTTATAGCAAAAGGTGTTTGAAATCCAGAATAAAAAGACCCACCATCCCATATATCACTTCCGTGTTGGGTACGGTATTGGCAGTTGTAGTTTTGATTTGGTAGACAGAAAAGTCTTCTCTTAAGAAGGAAGTGTTTCCAAATGTAAAGACATGTATTTTTACGCTATTTCAGAGGGTACCACATACTAGGCAAGACTATGACCTATACAGAATCCCCATCACCAGGGTCTCAACCACCAGAGACATATAAAGCTGAAGTGTTAAGGAAACAGCACTCTGCTGCACAGCAAACCCATACTCAGCACAAGATTGCAATCACCATCTTCATACAACACTCCAAGATGCACAGATTTTTTTTTTAACACATTTCTTAGTATTTTATCTACAAAGAGACTGGTTGCATACTGCATACCCAAAATAGCTGGTAAAATACCCTAGAAACGCTGTCCATAATAATACTAGTCCAGAGAAGTGACTCCTATCATGCTGCTCACTCAGTTCTTTCCTTACAATGCAATAGGGTCTTGATTTACAATCCCAGGTTGTTTTCAAGCACAAAAATACCTTGATCA
The DNA here is from genome assembly GCA_027560015.1 of Chloroceryle amazona. Taxonomy (NCBI): domain Eukaryota; kingdom Metazoa; phylum Chordata; class Aves; order Coraciiformes; family Cerylidae; genus Chloroceryle; species Chloroceryle amazona. Next base: position 53,958 of record JANHFX010024514.1, on the reverse strand, counting down.
TACATATTCCTTCACACCCCCGGCTTTTTGAAATATTTTGGTATCAATGAAGAACAAGAAAGAGTTTCTTTCCTCATATCTAGACTCAACCCATGAAAAACCTCTGCTAACCAACCTCATTTGAAAACCCACCTCTTACTTGAATGCACTTCTTCAGAAGTGTTCGTTTTTACCTAAAAGAATGCTCCTTGTGATCCCTGCACCAGGCAGCAGGCTGCAAATGTGGTTTATCTGAAGAGAGGATGGGAATATCAACACTACATAAGGCTGTGAAGGAAAACTACTTTCACCAAGCCATACTGCACAGTGCATGCTGTCAGATTTGGTGCTTTCCTGCTCTTCTCCCTTAGTTTTGTGTTATACAAGTTACAGAAGATAAATCTTAAATTGCAAATTAAATCTTAACTAATCCTAAAGGAAAGCTATTAGAGCCTATAGAAAAGGACCATTTCAGGAAAAAGAAATAGTGATATGAACATAAGAGGTAAATACAGAACAACAACATAAGTGAAATAATATACTTCAAAATAAAGGTAACAGAAAAAACCCCTTGAGATGAGTGATGTCACCAGTCCACACAAGGCTGAAACACTTTCTCCCCTGCAGTGGGCAGGGAGAGGAAGCTCCCAGACACACCTGTGAGGCCATAAAATGACCTTATCCTCTAAGCAAAACCAACTCCTCCAAGTCAGTTCACACCAAGGAGAAGACAAAAAAAAGAAAGAGAAAAAAAATAAAGCTTAGTGTAATCGAAGACTAATTTGGCTGTATGGTAATGAACAGGAAAATAAACCTAACTACTGGGAGAATATTATAGAAATCCTCTTCTTAGGAACTGTCTACCATCATGTGCTTGCTGTTTTTACACCTGATTTTTCCACCAATTCAAATTTGGATTCACATTCACTAATTTGCCAACAATTGTTCCTGCATCTGTGGAAAGAAAGGGGAAGAAATACGACAACAGCTGGATGACAAACCCCTTCCTTGAAGAAATTACTGGCTTTTTCTAATTCTTCTATTCCTATTGAGATATTTTATTACCTTGTGCCCAGCATCATCTAATCAAGGAAATCATATTTAGGTTTTCAAAACAGATCCTTTTCCATCACACGACCAGGTACACCACATCCAACACAAGGCCATTAAGACAGAACCTAGTAGTAGATATAAGTCCTGTAATACGTGAATTAACACTTACTATGCATTAAACTGACCACCTACAAAGTGACTGCCTCACAAAAGCATCTACTAAAGACTTTCACCTTTGAAAGACTAGGTTAAAATACAGTTTAACTCCAAAAACACCTCCAATATTAATTTATAAAATATTTTTTATATTTTCGTATTAAGTGTAAATCTAAAAAGAAACTTCTAAATAAATTCTCAACTTAATATACTTCTAAAATAAAAATTCCAAATATAGAAAGCCATGAAATAATGATACAGATGGTGTGTTCTTCAACTATCAAATTGGATTTATAAGCATAATTGTCACAAATACACAGAATACTAATTGTAAATATCTAATACATTTTGCTCTAGGGAACAAATTCATGTTTTTAAAACACGGGCAATCAAAATAGTATTAAGGATTTTTAATTGTCTGTGACCTAGCAAGGGTAACTATTATACTTCTCACTGGATATCGTTCCTTCTGGTTGAAATACCAGTAATTTCCCTGCAGACTAAAGCAGATCTTATCAAATGACTACTATGCCCTGAAGAAACCATAAATTAGTAATGGTATGCAGTGACTTGATACTGTATGGGGGTAGGAGGGAGGTGGAAAAAGAATACACACGATATCAACAAACTGCAGTTTGCTTCTGAACAATACACTATCACCCCTTCCACCAGCTACAGATGAAACAGGTAAATGACTTGCAGGCTCCCATGTGAAGATACACAGCTCTTAAAAGAAGGCTACCCTGCAGGTCACATCAACACCCTAGTATCTAGAAGACATCATTAGCTCTGAAATTAGTGACAGAATTAAAAAAAGATGTAACTTGCAGAGCTAGAGAGTGACTTGGCAAATGAAACTGCAGATTTTAAGCCTTGTAATATAAGAATCAAGAGCGTAGCTGCTGCAGTAACAAAACATACAGAAGGCGACCTATGCAGCAAACGTACTTTATCAGGGAACCACAAATCTGAAAACTGTTCCACAGATCAAAATAATACACATACAGATACCTATACAGTTCTATATTCATCTGTGCACCTACAGAGAAGAGAGGAAGAAATACAAAATCGGCTATACAGAAAACAAAACAAATCAGCAAAAAAGAAATGTTTCCATATTTCAAAGTTAAAGCAACACAGAATTGAGTTTAACCGGTATTTGAAAACATCCTGTGCAGTACTCTCACCAGAGCTTGCATCAGCAAGAACTATACTTACACTTGAGAGGTAACGTGTATTTGAAGGAACTTGACTGTCATGCGTACATGTGTACAGAAAGAGAATGACAGGTTTAGTTAAGTGAATTATTGGTGCTTTGGAAGAACAAAGGATATCACGAACACTATGCACGTGAATAAAATGCCATACTTCTTAGACACACACAGTCACAGGAGAACACCTGGAAGTGTAGCTTCCAAGGAGAAGAGCCTCACAAGGAGCAAGTTATCATGCAAGCTAACAGATCTCAGAAAAAAGCCCTTCAGACTCCTGTATTACTAAGGTAACTCCAGCGTTAGGTACTCATAACATCTTATTCCAGCAGATCCAGACAGAACAGAGGACAGCATTCCAGGAAACAGGCAAGGGATTGTATGTCATCTGGATAGAAGGGGTACTCTGGGGCATATTAAGATGAGAGCTACCTTAAAGTGATCTGTGGAGAAACTGAGCATTAAAGATACTAAAAAAACTATCACCATTATGATAGAAGATACCAACCCAGAGTGATAATGAAGAAAAAAATGGGGGTTTTTTGTTTTTGTTGGTTTTTTTTTTTTTTTTTTTTTTTTTTGTTTATTTTGTTGTTTTGGTTTTTTTTTTAGGTGCAAAGACTATAGCATATATAACAAACTGACCCCCCAAATCTTTGTTCCTTTTAATATATTTTTTCCAAATATTTCAAATCTAGTGCTTGATGATGAAGTAGTGTTTGTTTTGTGCTAAGGGGAGCAAATGCAGGGAGTCAAGCACTAAGGACCTGTACAAAGCAGAAGAAGATACCAGATGAACATTGTAAACTCAAATGCAAACTTTGCCCAAGAAATCCATGTATGGTCTTCTGGTTGCATACTGTTGACAAAAAGAAAGCTTGGCCTTCATGGTGAGACAGAAGCTGCAGCCCAGCTATGGTCTCGGTTCTTGCTGGGTATGAATCGCTCAGTACGTCTCAAAGGAAGAGCAGTAATTTCACTGTTCTGGAATAATAAAGTTTCTTTCAGATACCTTTTATTTGAATTTACAAACACACATATAAATATATTCATTCATAAGATCTTGATAAGTCAGTCCAGAAGAGGTGGATATTTGCATTTCAGATGCCTTAGACACTTCACTCACAGCTCTCATCTGCATTCTATTTCATTCCACATGGCCATGGCTGCCCAAGTCATTTCTAGGGACCAACATATTCTTAACACCTTTCAAGCCACCAGTTGGTCAACTACCAGTTCGTCACTGACAAAATCCATTTTCTTTGTTATATTATTCTATCTCTCACATTCAAAGATGTTATTTATAAGCAAGGAGTCCTTTTTTCTCTCCATATAAGTGAATCTATATTGCATTGACTTAAATCCATGCTCATTTCTAATTTTATCAGAATGCCTCGAATGTAAATAAAATGCACACTACCATCTTCCTTTTCACCTACAGAATAAAATAGAAGCATTCAATAAGCAACTGGTTTTTGAAGGGCACTGCAGCTTACTTATACTGACACTCTTTCCTTTTGGGAGATAAAAGAAGGGAAATTATTAATTGAATTCTTGTGCAATACGATCAGTTTTACTCAAATATGTGCATAAATACAGGCATTGTTGCCACAGTACGGAGAAAGGCTAAACAGCAACAAAAAGTTAAATCACATGAGATTACTTTAGCATCAGGCTGATTGTGTCATTAAAACCTTTAATTAGAATCTAAAGATCACATCATTTCAAAACCCATCCTTCTGCCATGCAGCTGAAACGGGCAATATTCCAACCCCAGACCCCAAACTCCAAACAAAGAGGCATTAGAATAGCTGGCGATTGTGGTCTTTTCTCCCAACAAACTGAGTAGAAAAATCATAGAACTAAAACAGAATACTAAAATCACAGCAACCAATACCAGCTTTGGTGGACTGTGCAAGCACCACAGGTTGATGTCAGAACTTGAGAGTACAGGAACTGAACATTAGAGGTATGAATACATTAAAGCCTCTAGAGGTTGGACAAAGAAAGTGAAAAGAAGTGGTGTTCCTAAGAGTGCAGAGATAACTGGGGCACTCTGGCAGGTAACGGTAGTTAAGAAGTTACAAGCAACTTTACATATTCTTTACTCAACATAACTAGAAACCCGTGTTACCAGGCACACCACGCTGCCTGGCTTTACGCACCTGAAGCAAGGCAGAGGTTCCATTTACCAAAATTACTTCTATTTGCACCACACTGATATCTCTGTCTCTGAAGCTTTATGCCTACCACAGGTTGATCTTTCCATTACTAATGAAGCCACCACTGGTGAGAATAATGCACTGTAAGCCAAGCAGGAATTTGGAAACACAACATTTAACAGAGGAAAGAGAAGTGCACAGAAACAATTCTGCAAATCAAGCTCATGGAAATAAAAAATGCCTTAGGCAGTCTCAGAGGGAATGCTGGAATTTAGAGATTAAGTATTTGTACATTGCACATTTCTATCAAGAGCTTTCTTTTAAATAAAGCATCTGACGCTTCCTTCCCTCCAACTTATAACATGCTACATGCTGTCACTTTAAGAGCTACTCTCAGCTCAGGGAAAAGAGAAAAAGCCTGAAAAAGAAGCAGGTTAAATTGAAGCAAGTGGTGAAACAGTACAGGGAGACAAGTACTTGCTACATAAGCGTGAAGACTAAATCACAGGTAAAGCCTCCTGCTTTTAAGAAATCACTCAAAATAGATACACCCCAAGAAACAATCATCACTTTTTTTTATCATGTGACCTTTTAAAAAGTTAGATTTCCAGGTCTTGTAAGAAAGGGATAAGAGAAGAATCTTTGCACTGAACTTCTGAAACAGGCAAACAACAATAAGAATTACACAGCACTCGTGTATGAATATAAATTAAAGGCTGTTGCAGGTTTTTGTGGCTGGAAGAACTGGTCACTCAGCTTATGTCAGACTAAACTTAAACAAAAGCTTCAGGTACAGATAATCTCCCTGCTTTGCAACAAGGAAAGCCAGTGGCTTGCCAGTTGCTGTTCTTCAGTCTCAGTAACGTCTCAAAAACAGAAAAACACAAGGTCTTATCAGTTCTCAAACTGGCTTCCAGAAACAAGACTAATTCAGGTTGTTACCTCTGAAACCTTGGGAAATAATGCCACTTAATCCTTGACAAACTACTACTATAAAACATAATAAAACTTAAAAAGAAAAACCACCAAGCCAAAAAAAAAATTAAAAAAAAAATCACAGCCCCCTTCAATGCTCATGAGTTTAACTGGACTATTCACAAATTAAGTGCCTTCATGTTGTTCCAATGCGGAACAGACATGATCCTCAAGGCAGGTACCTTTTCTTTGATTAAAAAAAAAAAGGAACTTGATGTAACTTCTCCATGATCGTAAAGCAAGCCATCCAAAATGGAACAAATTCTTCCAGTATTTATCTGCTCATCCACTTGTCTTGCACAAGTTGACTCATTCCTTCTAAGCAAATATTAAAAGGTGAGCATAAAATTATCCTATTGGTGTTTGAATACACAAGTATGCAAATAACTAAAAGACAACCCAAACTCCTCTCCCAAAATAATCTGTAAATAAATAGAAAATAAGCAAAAAAAGATGTATATCTGACTTGATAAAACTCTCATGAAGTTTTATTTTGCAAACCTGGTCCGAGATGTTTTCTGGAGCTTCCTTAACGCATTTATTCATTCCTAATACACTGTACTAGTTGTTCCCTGCTTTTAATTCTAGTTAGGCTTTACTGACTTACGGTAAAATAAATTTTCTGCTGAACTGTATAAAATGAAAAACATTTCCCAACATGTTTTTTTCACCCCCATTTGATCAAAAGAAAGCATCTTTGCTTTAGGTCAGCCCTAGATAATTAGAACAGTTTCCAGATACTCTGCTCAGGAAATTCTATCTATTCTTAAATAACAAGATTGCTGGTCTATTCCTAGAAATCAAGTACTTTCAAGGTGAGTTTTCCCTCTTTTCTCCAACATTGCCTACATTGTACTAACACAGTGGTGCTTAATCCCACCTGACAAGAAGTAGTATCAGAAGTGCAGCCAGAAGTGTATTTGCAGGATAAAGTCACATTCACAAAAGCAACTACACCAGGTAAAAGGCACTGCATAAATAGAGATGTGCAAGGAATAAAGGCAGATACTTATCAGCAACTGCACTGCAATGTTGTTTCTGCGTTATCACTATCATGGAATACACAATAACCCATTCCTCAGTACTAATGAGCTCTATAGAATATAAAAATTATTCCCAGAATGTCCCAATTCTGTACGCAGGCTGAGAACGCAAAATTTGTCTAGCGAAATCAGAATGTTCTTTATAGGATTCAAACCAATAAATCTACTAGAAAAATACTGTTTCTAAGATACTTAGAGCATCCAACCTACTTTTCTGGGTTTTTATACTCTGTTTCATTTAAATCTAGAGCAGGAATGAAAAGTCTGCTGTTATCTGAAGGTGTATTTTTCAATATAATCTGCCTGCAAATTTGAAATATTAAAGGAGAAATGCAATACACTGATTTTAGCTACTTCAGCTGAAGCACTGGTGGAAAATTCCATTCCAATTCTATTTTTTAATTAAAAAAAATAAAAAAAATCAGCCATATTGCCTAGTTTTTCCTTTATGAGCCTGAGGTTTGGGGGGAAAAAAATATTAGAAAGTAAACAAACTGAAAATAAAAAAAACTTACAGCGTAGTCCAAGGAAAATATCACCCTGTTAAAAAACACTGAATGATAGGTCTTTCACAAGAGGTTGAAACTTTCTAACTTGTTTTGCCAAAATAAAAGAACTCTCTTATAATCGTTAACCAAGAGCAAGGAACATCCCTTCACTTCCCCATCCAAATCTCTCCTCATTGACCCAAGAAATCCATGAGCTATAACAGCCCAAATGAAGAGAGCTCTTTCATTGCTTGAAAACAACTTTTGTATGCCTCTCACATTAGATTCAATTTACCAACAAACACACACTCTCAGTGAAGCCACGCTGCTACTGGTCCCAGGTGTATGCTCAAAGTGCAGGTCAACTAGTGTGGCACAAGAAGGGCTAATGCAGCCCCACCAGGGCAGCTATTTGCTCTGGCTCATGTATGCACAGCTGTACCTCTCCCTCTTCTCTCCTGGCTGGCAGCTACACCCAGCCCTGTGTAAGTTTCAGCTGAATGCCACTGTAGTTAATATTTTCAGCTTTGAGTTTGCCTTTTGGTTTGTTTGTTGTTTCCCCCCCCCAATAATCGATTCCAGTTTTTGTATTTGAAGATAACTGCAGCTTCCTTTTCAGTGCTACAGTCCAGGCAGCTAAGGGTAAAAAAACCACATGAGCTGGGAGATGTTCTTCTAGACTAAAATAAACTAATGAAACATCATGAGTAGGAGTTATAAACTCCTGATACTCCCTCCGTATACACCCTGGGTGTGTCCATCACATCAATCAGACCTGGCACTCCCTATGGTTGCAGTTCTGATCTGAAATTCAAGAGCAAAATTGCTGTGGTTGGACAGAAATGAGGCAACAAGCTGCCATATTCATTTTTTTCACCTCGCCCTTCAATTTTTGAGCAACAACAGAGCTGTAGAAGTAGAGCATGAACTCTCCTAACTGGTGCATCCCAGAAGTGGAACATGCAAGACACACTCAAACAGATCTCATATTAATTGTTTCTGTAGATTGAGGCTTTGATTTTCAAACAGCCAGAATTTCATTAAAGTTATACCCTGTCAACAAGATAGCATGGAACCTATTCACAATATGTTTTAGTCTAAACAGATGAGTCACTGAAATCATCATGTTCCTTGAGATTGTTGTGCATTTCATATTCCCTTCCTGTTCATGAGGAAAAGCAAACAGGTGAGAGATTAGTAAATATAACTGTTTGACCACAAATAAACCTATGCCTAGGTATTGAGTGCCTGTATTTCACTCTCCTTTTTAAAAGGAAACAGATCTCTCTCAGAATGGAGATTTAAATGCATGCTATAAAGATGACTGCTGGGGTCCTTCTAACATCCTTTACATCAAAATACTTAAATCAGTATCTACATAAGAGTTCCAGTGATCAAACTACAAAAATGCAGGTAATGGAAATAAGCCAATAGATTTGGATTGTGATAACCCAAGAAGTGAGCTAGAGAAATAGCTTGAAGCTTCCACCACCTTCAGATTCTTTCCATGCACAACCATACTACAGATTATTTTAACTCCATATTTTCTTCCTAACTCTGGTCTTCTACATTTAGGAATATGTTAAAATGTGACCTGATTTTGCTTATACTATCATTACTATGACCATTCTGATGTGCTGTTGTGCATTTTCTTCTTCTACATGCACTTCTGCATCCCTCTGAAGAAGCCTCACAGAGCAGTCTGTATTCCCACCTACACTACTTCACTGCAGTATCCCTTAGAATAAATGGTAAACTAGCTATATTTCTGTGAGACAGGGTCACTCTGTAACAAGGATACCCCAGGGCAGCCGCTCACAAGAGACCTAAAATTCTGCTGTGCGATTGCATTTCACAACCTGAAGATTTCTGAATGTTTCCTAGAAAGAAATTTTGCCAAACTGGCAAATCCACCACAATGGCTTTATTTTTAGCTGCATCTTAATTGAAAAGCTGGCTAGAGCACTAACACACACTTCCTTTTAAAAAAAAAAAGTTAAAAAAAAATTAAATTTGAACATTTCTTTTTGTCATATCTGATGCTAACATGAAGGACTGCGAGAAACCTTGACAGTAAGAACATCACTGAAGAGGGAAGAATCAATAGTTCAACAGTTTGAGAGCTATCACATTTGGAAATGATAGAAAATAAGAGGGGATAAACAAACAAAGAAAACAAACCACCACCAGAAAAAAAGAGAGGACTATTTTGTGTATCAGATGTCACCTCTTATGAAAAGATGCATTGTATCAAATAGATCGTTCTACTATTACACACAATGAATTAACATTTAAAGATTTAATTACAACTCTTTAAATTATTGTCTGCATCTCTGGCTTCCAAAGTTACATGAAAAGATGGGAATGCAACGCCCAGTGTTACAAGTTTTACATGTATCCACAAACCTATAAGATCTGAATTATGGAAACTTTTGCAATACTCAAGTTAAACAGAACACTTTAAAGCTTTGCTTCAGTCGTCTGTAAAAGACAGGCTCCAGAAATGATGTAAAGGTACGATTAAAACTTGTCAGTTATACACAGACAGGCTCTTCCATCTTGTAACCTAAGTTTGAATCCAGGCTCGGACATGCACATCTAGTCACAAAGGGGATGTTCCATTTGTTATTACTTAAGTTTTAAAGTTTCAGAGCCCCATGTGTTTCCCGGACTACATCCTCCCCCCACCAATACCAGCTAATACCTCCCTAGAAATACCAAAATTTACTGCCAAATTAAATATTGTTCTCTAGCTTAACAGCTTCCTTTCTCTTGGAGCATCTTTTGGCATTTAATGGTTGACGCGACTGCATTTACACAACTCTGGAAGTTAAACAGTCTTCACTATTTCCCTCTGTTCCAAAGGGTAACAAAAGCAAGGGCTCCGGTTTACACACTGACGTGGCAGCAGAAACTGAAGATTCAGATGGAAGCTTCAGCATTAGGATACATTTAAGAATGGCACTAACCTGCTTGTTTCCCTACTCCCCAGCAACAGGAAGAAACATAGCCCATATTCCAGCTTGTGTAGGCTTCCTCCAAGCAATTAGAATTTTAGTTTAACTTCAGTATTAGTGAGAAGGTCCATGCATTATTGCACAAAACCTGTATCATTGTTTATAAGCAGCTATGCTTGACTGTGGTATAAAGACAAAGACAGACCTAGCCTTTTAAACAAACACTACACTAACAAAACCTGGACTAGCACAACTATCTAGAACAGCTTCATGCTTTACAGAATGATATGCAGAATTTCTGAATTATTTTTACCTATCAGAATAATCAAGTGTGTGTGTACTGTAACTATACATATATGTGTCAAGAGAGAAAGAAAGTAATATATATATAACCTCCTAATGCCAGAATCAAAGCTTTACTCACTGAAACATCAAACACAGCCAGGGAGAGTTATGCAAGGCTTTTAAGTTAGGCAGAAGTACCTTGACCTCCAGAAAGAAAACAACTGAAAGTGAATCCATGTGAGTTTTTGAAGACTATCTGTTCTGAGGATCTTAAGAGCACAACTGTGGTGTTTTTTCCTCTAAGTAGGAATGGAACATCAGAAGAGAGACAGGACCAACATAAAGATTTAGAAATAACAAACAGTTTCTGAAGAGGGGTACTTGGGAGATTTTGTAGTTAGTCTGAAGATAAAATGTCCTCCCATCCATGATTCCCAACACCTTAGCTTGTGGCATGCCTTTTTACTTCTAGTGCCTCTTCACAACAAACAGCCTGAAGAACTAGGTTCTCCAGACTTTAGAAAACAGAAGTAAAAAGCATTCTATTAGGGGTCCTCCCATATACCTGCGAAATGGCACAGCCATCCTAAAGCACAAAATCTGTAGCATAACTGATCCTTACAGACAACAGAAGCAGCACAGAATTTCACCTTCCATTTCATCTATCGGTTTCCTGTGTCTAATTCTCACCTCTCTTTTTCCATGGCATAAACACTTATGGCCTGAGCATTGTATTTAAAAGGCACTTGTACTGAAGGCTCATGGGAAAAATGTTTATATTACACCACTGATATCACTTGAAGCATCAAATTAATATGATTGGTTCCCCCTTTAATATATACTTATTTTCCAATTTGAAATGATTTAGTGAAACCAAATATAGCTTTTTTTCCAAAAAAGTTTAATAATTTTATTGTATAAACTCTTGTTCCCATGAGTATGAGAGAAAAATACAGTAAATGGTCATTTCATTCATCGTTTCTACCTTCACCGTGACCATTAAAGCACAGAATAGAAAGAACAAGGATAACATGCTATTTGAGAAGAATCTTTTTACAGAGCTTTTGGTTAAATGAGGGATTTCCTTCATTCATCCTATTTTTAAAAATCCATGAAACAGGGCTGAAGAGCCAGCTAATCTTATTTCTTTCAGGTGTCTGTTCAGAAAGAAGAGGGAAAGTTTGCTTTCAATTTAGAGCAGCTTTGCTTGCAGGTCCCTCCCTGAAAGAGGCTTGGCTATTACTCAAATCCATCCAGCTGCAATGAAGTGCCCAACTCCACCTCAATGTGCTGAAATGCATTCTATACCAATGCTGGTAAACACTGGAAGAAGGATGTGTGCATGCATAAATACAGCACATCACCATTCTCTCATCTGGGGAACTACAAAATCTTATATAACAAGTTATGCCACCTGACTGTCTAGAGGCAGCTCAACGTCAGCTGGTCAGATGGTAAATTAATGCTCTGACATGCCATACCATACAGATTCCCACAAAAAAACTCCACAGTATTATTTCAATGGCAAACTGTACAAGACTTATGTCTGCATACTCACAGAGCAATTAAGAAATGTGAACACTGTGGTCAGGAACAGCAGGTACATGAAAAACAAGGTGTATCATAAAAGTTGTGAAACACGGTACTTGGATTTCTGGAATAAGAATACCAGAATGTTCTTCTAAGGACTTAAAAATTCCCCATGATTGCAATTTCAAAAGCAAGCACAGTAAGAATTAAACACTATTAAATACTTCTATTACCATAGCGCATAGCAAATTACATCCAAATAGGGCCTGCTTTGTAAAAACAAAGCCAGTTCCTGAGGTAATTACCTAAACTACTTGTCATACCGTGAGCATTAGGCAATTAATACTGAAACTGCATTGTCTTCTCCAGAGGGAAAGATGCCACATAGTTAAGGATGTACTAGTTCATTTTCTGTTATGCAACACCTTGTTTGGATTGCTTGTTTCTATCTGATCTGCATGAATTCTCTAAAGTTATCATTTCATTAAACAGTATGTAAATCCCTACACTTCAGTTGGCTGAAGCTGCTGCAGTCAGAGCACAGGATTTGTTATCTCCCTGGTAACGCACACCTGATCCAGAAAAGACTCCGACTCGGCACAGCAATGCAGGCAGGCAAAAGCAACTTCGGGAAACGACTTTAAAAAGGCCTTAACTACCAGTGAAGGAAATCTGCTCCCAACACCTAAATTCACAGCTCCGAGTTTTAAGCCCCTTCCATTCCATCAACATTAAAAGTGTTTCCCACCAACCTAAGACAAACTACTGCCACCACCCTTGCATTCTTGCATCCTTTACCATCCTTTGGTAAAAACCAAATAAAACCAACTTTGTAATCACACTAGGAGCAGTATTACTAAGGAAGCTACCTGGGGCTAACTCAAGGCAACCCTGAGAGCTACCTCACCATACTGTGACCAAGTGGTCCTCAAGCACCACTGTCTGAATGGACTGTGTTGCAGGACGGTGTCATCCTCAGTCCTAGTTGTGAAGCATCACTGCAGCTCCAGTTCACATCCCAGTTCTCATACCAGCAGCAGTCACTGACCTTATTTTCCTTTTGAGGATAACCCCTGGATAAATATCACCAAATATTGCCGCAAACATTCAGGCAGAACATTCAAGTCCTTAATGTCTCCTGACTACATCTGAAGTTAACTGGGGAGGATGACAGAGGTCAGAGGAAAATCATGTCAGGGTCATCATGAGATCAAATGTCATGCCAACTCCTCATGATGCCTGAAGGTGACCTCTTCAACACAAACATTTCTGCAGAAACGATGCAGCAGGACTGCAATGCATTCCATAACCCAACCGGCCTCTGAAGCAACAGCATCTATTTCTGCATGTGTAGTTTGAAAAAGAACAGGAACAAGAAATACAGAAGTTCAGATGATTCTGCTTTGTTGCTGGGAAGCATCACACTTGAGCAGCACAGGTTCATTCTAAACTCCCTGGCAAATTAGATGTTCAGGCCTTTTTTTTTTTAATATGCAAATATCTCACCTAGAATCAGTTACAACTAATCTTCTAATCAAATTCTGTTTTAATACTCAAAATTCGAGCCTTTTTTCCAAGATACAAGAATGCCGTTCTTGCATCATCCAGTCAATTAACAATGATTTATTTTTTTTTTCATAGAAAGGCAAAGAAAATTATTTCTTCCTAACAATCTCTAGACAATTTTCAGCGGGACTTCCTCAGTTAAACTATTACTTCAGTTTGGGTGTGAGAATTTTTTTTTTCCGCCAACAAAAAGGGTTCAGCAGAGTAGCAGTAGAAGGCAAGATATTGATTATGACCACCATGTACAATGTGAAAAATTAACTGTCAGGAGAACATTTAATGAATTAGTTCTGCAAACACATGAAAAATTCTCTTTCAACTCCAATACTCAGACTATTTACAACCCCCTAAAATTATCCCAAGGGCCAAATTACTTTACAAAATTAATTAGTGAAAAATCCCAGTGAACCAATTTTTAAATGTATGCAAGAATTATAAAGTACATTTTTTTCCCCCTCTTCTGCTATAAGTAGCAGCTGTCCTATTTATTTTTCAGGCTTTTTACTCCACACTGAAACTGTTTACAGACAAACTTTGACAGAGGTGAGAGAACCCATTTTTAAGAGGTTTAAAAACAAACAAACCAACCAACCAACACAAAAAAACCACACAAAATGAAACACCAAAAAAAAACCCCCCAGACTATATGCTTCATCAGTTTAAGAAAAACATCAGAAAATAACTTTTAGAAAGAGCTATATAACTTTCATATTGTTTCCAGCTTATCCCCATAAACACTGTTGGTTAATTCCATTTAACTAGAGAAAGCCAGGCTAGCCTCCAGGAAAATAACAGATTAGCCTACACTTACAAAAAGTGATTCTTTGAACTTTTAAATACACGTATTTCACTTCCACAAAGACTTCCTTCCCCTCCCCACCACCATCTCCCACACAGACCACCTCTATAAGGCTCTGGTGCCTCCTAAGACAGACACAAAAGTCATTTGGCCAGTGATAGCACAGGAAGCAACAGGTAAAGTGCCGGTGAAATAGTTTCATGATTACATTGCTACAGCACAGTATTCACACACCATCGAAGAGCTACTCTACTGACCCCACTGTCATGTCAGTAGGTGGCATTTCCTTAAAAGTTATGGTATATTTTATACATATACACACATAAAAATGAGCAAGACTTAGCAATATTCAGATATTTGGGAACAAATGTGTAACAACTGAAGTGTAACAACTGAAGCAAATAAAGGTAACAACAGATCCCAGAACTTTCAAGCTCCCATCATGACAGGGAAGTGCAACTCCCTCCTCTTGCAGGGTCTTCGGCACTAATTTCTACCACCCTCTCTTGGAGAAGAGATTATAAAACCTATCTGAATGAAATATCAGTTCAATACACACAGGCCGCCTCTAAACAGATAAAGTCAGATTAACTCAAGCCACACTACCTAACAGCTGGCTATCACCACAGGCTGACAGACAACCTGTCAGATAACTTATTTCCCCCCCCCCGACCTCCACCTCATCCTTCTGGGTTTCCTTTCTACAAGCTTAGCTGACCTGTCAAGTCAGACATGGGCTAACATCACAAGAAGGGAGAAACTGGAATAGATGAGGTATTGGAGAATTAGTTATAAGAGGAAATCTGATGCATTAAGACTGGATGAACACTACCCATGTTGCTCATGAGGAAAAGCTAATCTTTGCCTGTTAACATGGGACAAGCATTTCATTTTTAAAAAGCCTATTTAGCATTATTTGGTACACATCCATTTCATCCTATGAAACTCCTCAAGTTTCCAAAGAAGCATGTCTTTCATTATAAACAATTCAGCTTTTAAACCTTTTGACTTTTCACCGTCACATACAAAAGAAGGGTAATGTTGCATCTTGGTGGTTTTTGTTCCCTGGGTGTATAGCATTGCCCCGAGACAACACAACTGCCCAAAATGAAGTCTGTGATCTTTTTATCAAGTACAGAGTTCATTTTCTCCAATCATTTTATCAAATATGTTGCTTATGTTTAACTTCATGAAAGAGAAAAAAAAGTGCAAATATTCCAAAGCAGATTTTACCTTCAAGTTGCTAAGACTGAGTAATTTTTGTTATATTGTATTTTCTTCCATTGCCTTACTTCTGCTCAACCTGGATGTAACCTATATGAAAATAATTGCAACTAACTTGTTTTTAGTGTAGTACCCAAACATTTTGTTACACTACCATAAGCTAGACTTAAGCAATATTGACAATGTTAATTGACAAAGCTCAACACTTAAAGGAAGCACTGAATATGAAATAAAGCTTATATGAAAACTTGGTTTGGTTTTGTTTAATTCCCAGAGACAGCAAAAAAGCATGGAGCAAGGAAGCCAAGAATTACAACATAAATTAGCAGATTATGGAAGTACTTTAATTTCACATAATTTATTACTGCTACAGTTTAAAAAAACTGTAAAAAAAGTCAGGAAAAGGTAGAAAGGTAACCCTATGAAATGGTGATAAGCTTCTAATTGTCTCTTGCCACCAGCCTCTGAACTTTGGCACCACTGACAATTATACAATGACTTGCAATATGAGTTGGTAATTACTGTTAGTCTCTGTATATAACAATTCCAATATATCAGACAAATCTTTCATCAAGAATGAATACGCCTTTTTTTTTCTGTAATTACTGCAAACAATATCCTGCCACTCACCAAGATTTCCTTACTATAGAAAACCTATACATTTTCACTACAGAGAATACTCTGCTTTTCAGTTCCACCAGGAGTGGACACAGTCCATCACAGCTGAAGGTACTGACCATAAGAAAAAGTAGTCAGTGTCCTTTTGAAACAAAAAATACGTTTTAAATGGATTAAAATGTGAAACTATTCTGGAATCCTTTCTCACCTCCACCTGAAGGAAAATTACTACCCTCTCTCAACTCATTACTCCTGCAGGCAGTAACAGCAGCAGCATAGCAGAAACAGTAGGTCTTGACCGAGTTACTAATATAATGGACAAGTTTTAAAGAAGGTATAGAGTTCATTCAAGAGAAAAAAAGAGAAAAAAAAAAAAACAAACAAAACCTGTTGCTGCTGTTGCCCTGTTACAACCTGACAAAGACTCTGCACATAAATCCTTCTTCACAGCAGCTCAAGCCATATCTTTACAGTCTAGCTTACCTCCACTTTCCTCACACTCTCCTCCTCCTTCTTGTATTTTTCCATTTAATTTTTTGCAGTTACTTGACTATTGTTTCACCACCTAGTTAAGAGCAATGTTTATTCCATGTTCTATGTATTAGAATTTATATACTCCAAACAAGTGGAAAGGTCTTACATGTTTTTCATCCCATAAAGGCCTGCAGAAAAGTTGCCAGATACATAAACCATAATAGAGTCGTCTTCTGAAAAAAAGGTGTAATGGTGACTCCAACTAAATGGTGTCTCTTGTATGCTAAATTAATTGTTAACAGTTTAAGTGCTACTAACACTCTGAAGAAAGAGTGCAGACAAACCCATAATGCCAATGAAACACTTTCATACGTGTACTTAAATCTAATCCTGTAATTTAGATTTTTGTGAACTAAATCACATGGGCAAAATAATGGAGCTGAACGTTTACTAACTAAACCACAATGCACTTCATGTTACTCAAAATTTTATGTGCTAATGAAGAAGGTGCAGGGTTGGGTTTGGGGTTTTATTTTTCTTTTTTTCTGAGGCGTTCATACACTCAAGCTCCTTCATATCTTCATCCACTACGAAGGCATTATTTAAAAATGGTATAAAAATATTAGTGTTGTGTGTTTCTCAAAAACACAAAGGCAAACTTATTGGGAGAAAGCAAGAATTTGTTGTTCAGTGGCACCAGTTTAGGGTTTAAAAAGATTTCCAAAAGGTCTTCTTTTAATAAGTGATTATTTCTACCAAAGCAACCTTTCCTTCTCTCAAACTACAGTGATGACGAAACTTCTGAAGAGGAAAGTCTCTTGTTCATCACAAGCCTCCCACAGGTAAGCTCCAATTAAAAGTGACAGTTCTCCATTAGATTCCTGTATTAATACTGACAAAAAAATGCCAGCACATGTTAAATGCCTGTGAGCCACCTACATTCAGCTGATAAACCACATGTTACTCCTCTGGCAGAACTCTTCTCGAAGTAATCCATGAGCAGCACCTTGGTAGGTAAGTTTCTATCTTCTCCCACTGGCTTCTGCCTCCAGCATCTTAATCAGTACATACTGGGTTCCCTTTTATCAATATATAAATAATGAGAAAAAAAAAAAAGATTTTCAAAAAGAATTCTAATCTTATGTCAGATGGCACATTTAACAAATCCACTTCACTGCCGTGGAATGGATGGCAGAGCAGCCATCTCCATTTGTCTGCTACTTTTCTGCTGGCCAGCTTTGGCAGTGCAGTGTGCTTGGTCCTCCAAGTCTTTCCATCACACACCCCCAAGAAGTCTCCTACCAAATCTCAGCCCAGGTTCTGTCATTCACAGCTGCCAGAGGCACCACCTCAGATGAGCCTGCTCAGGAATTCCTTTTCCCGTTGAGAGAAAAAAATATATAATCCTGGGTGCATGTTAAAGGCAAAAGCAGCTAAAAAAGCTCCAGCCAACAGGTTACCATAGTAAATGAACATCATAAAAAACATGAGGCGAGAGATAAAAATCAGTGTCTGAGGTTCAAAACCATTATCCAATCCATTTTAAACTTAGATGGGCAGAGTACTGCTCTACAGTTTTATGAAGTTAAGCAACCAGTACTGAAAAGCCTGAAAACAATTTCACCAGTTAGTGGTGCCTTTAAAAAAGGAAAATAATAAATAAGGAAATGGCCATACATTTTCATAGATTGAGTTGCAAATCACCAGCTGCAAATGGTGGTAAATGCAGAATATGGCAAAAGCAGATTAAGTATATTAAAAAAACCCAAACTAGCCAAAACTGCATACAGATGCCCTATCCTTTATTTCTTCCTTTTTTAAAAAGGTTGATCTGTGTCTTTGTTATTGTTTTGAAGGAGCTAAAGATTAGGGGGAAGCAGTAGAAGAAATGATGTTAAATGTAAAGACAGCATTTGAAAAAGAAGAATGGAAGTTTTCACAATGGTGTGAGAACTGCATTGACAATTTTTCTCCTCATACCCTCTATTATTCTGTGTGATATAATCACATATTACGTACAGTTGTTAATCAAAAGCTTCTCAAAGCTTTTCACAAACATCTAGTTAAGCCCCATAAAAGAAATAGTAGCTTTCCATCTTTCCAAACAAAGATGACTCACAGACAGGGACCTGATCCAAGACAACACTGTATCTCAACCAGAGCCTGTGTATCTATTCCTCACCACTCTGCTACACAGCACTCACCAGGGAGGGTCTTTCTGGTCTCCATCAGATTACCATATGCGTGTAACAATTTAAAACTATTTACCAGACCCATCTAACTGCAAAGAACCTATTCTTCAAATAAGCCACATGGTTTTCTTTGTATTAGGACCAAAGCCTATTACACAAAGCATTCTAATTACATCTGAACAGCTATGCTGCTAGAAAAACCAATCTGGCCAAAACAAGTTCTTGAGTCCAGCAATGCACATTAAGATTTCAGCCCCTTCCTTTCCTTCAAAGCACACCACAGTGAAAACACACTCCACTACAAATATAAACCCAGGCTCCATTTCAGCAACATTCTGATGAATATTTAGGATCTTTAAAGGTCCCTTCCAATCCAAACTATTCTATGAACTATTCCAATATTAATCAATTAACACTACATTAAATTAGTAATTGGGAACATCAAATCCATCCCCTGCATGCAAAAACAGTAGAAGACAAGAGGCTGTATTTTGAAAACAAGGCGCTTTGCTGTCATCCTTAGTCATGGGGTTGTCACCTCTGCATCTAATAAAAGCGACTGTGGCTGTCACGTTGTGCCTTACAGAGCCGGCATCCGAAGAAGAACCTACTCAACGCAGAGAAAGAGAGAAAAAAATCTACCTAAACCTCGCTGTGCAAATCCAGGTTCCAGGAAAACTTGTTTTGTACGAGTTGTTTATATCCCAAACCACTTGCTTACGGCCAAGGATGACAAAAGCAAGACCTAACTTACAAAGGGCAGAATCAGCCTGGCAGGTTAGGCAAAGAGGCAAGCCATCTTAGATAGATAGCACTCACATGATCCCCGTGGCTGAAATCAGGAAGATGGGGAGAGTGAACTATATGGTGGTGGGATAAGCACAGAGCCTTTTTCAAAGACACTTGGTCTGTCTTGATACAGTGTTTTCCTCTGCACATTTGAGCAGTCATGCTGGGATGGCGTGCGCCAACAGGTGCAGACATCTGTATCACCTGCACAAAGGTATAAGATGAAGAATTGTAGAGCTAATGAAAGTATCCAACACTTTAAACCACTTGGCATCATCCCTCCAACCCTTCATAAAATTTTCTCAAGACAAGCAGAAAGTAATCTCTAATAAAGCTTTCTATGGACAAACTCTCCTTTTCACTGTTCTAAAATGTGTTGTACTTTAAAAAGAACCACATGCCTAAAAGTAATTTACCAGATATTAAACTTAAAAGGCAACACCCTTCTCTTTATGGTGACCTGACAAAAAGGTTAACAAATTAATAAAACTTCAAAAAACGCATAATAAAATGTGCAACATTCATTACACTATGGTCCAAGCTATTATTAAATAGCTAGCATTGCAGCTGAAGCCACAATATGCCAACAGAGAATTTAGAAATACTTTTTATAATAATTCAAAACATAGTTAAAACATGGTAAGACATGAGAAACCCAAGGAAACAAGAAATGTTTACGAACACAAGCATCACAGAACAAGCCTAAGCATCCAATCCATATTTCACTCCTCACTGCACTCCTTCTCTATTTGCAGGTAGAGTCACACAATAACTGCAGACAATACAAATATTCAATTATGAGTGAGCTACTATGCAAAGGCAATTCTTGCCTCCAGTTCCAAAACAGGCAGTAGCTCTTACAGCAAGCTGTCTGTTATAAATACTTGGGGGTGAGGACATCCAACAACACACAACCAGTGCCTATCCATGCCAACAATGACCAGGTAACTCTGGGTATAGCCCCATCTGTCACACACCATGAAAAAGTCATGTTAGTCATTTTAGCTCCATGACAAACTAAAGCTATAGACCCTCCTAAACTGAGAGACAAAACTGTGAATTCCTAATGCATTCAAGACCAATGACTAAGCACATTTCATTGCCATTTTTTTAAAACAGAATAAGAATACATCATGTTCCATAATCCAATTATGAGCGTCTGCACCATCTTCACAGTAGCACTCTTGTCTATGCTCTTGGAAAATTATTTTTAGCACATCCATTTAGAAATCATCCCTATCTCTTCTGTTTCACAGCCTGATAATGTGCTGTTCTGTATCAAACACAATATTTGGTTATCAAAAGGACTGGACAAACAACCTTTAGCAATTTACTTCAGAAGTAGTAATTTTATATTTTTTTAAGTGAATATGAACATTGGAGGTTGACTTGGTCTCCCTTACTTATAATTACTCATTTCTAAGTGCATGTGTTGACATTTTCCAGCATATGGCCATTTTTTCTAAAGCAGAATCTCAAGTTAAACTTCACATAAGTGACTTAAACTGTTTCCCAGCACTCAGCTTTACTCTTATCTCTCCCAGACACAGTACTGCAAGATTTCCTGATAAGCACCCACTTGGAAGCGAGGGATATAGAAACCGACGCAGACCTGGAGACATTCTGCCATTCTTACTTTCCAAATGAGCATACTTGCTGCCTAAAAGAAGATCTACAGAAAAAAATAATAAATAAATAGTGTTAAAGACAAACAGGAAGGAAGAGGTACACATCCATTATTACCACAACACTGTTGCACCTCCTTGCCCCAGTCACAGAGAGCCCCTACACAAGAGCCTCCTTCCCTTAACAACACTTAGGTGATGTGACTTCTTGTCTGCTTTACACCTTTCTTTCGGCAAGCAATGCACACCCATTCTGAACACCCCCAGTCTAACACACTGCTCACTTCAGAAATATCTGCTAACTTCATGTTTGCTTCTAGTTTTTGTCTAGCTCTCATTTCAAACTATCTGTAATAAGAAACAGTAACTCACTATCAACAAATTTTTTTGTCCTAAGTTAAAAAGTATTAAAATATTAAATGCAATGGTATTCTCAAAACTGACGAGCAAATATGGCAATCCACATATGTAAACAAATACAGGACATCCTTTCCATAAGGAAGCCAAGGAACAAACAAATTACACAGTGCATTTTATAAAGAGCAATGTTTAGTGTTTAGCGAAGGCGCAATACAGTAATCTTTCAGAGAGGTATAGCAAGCAATCAACGGTGCCAAATAGGTATATAAAGAAAATACCGCGTGCCATTCAAAAGCAATTGCAATTTTCATACAATTAATTTACACAACTTTTACTGGAATACATTATCTAAAAAATAAACTAATCAGAACAAAATAATAGAGCTCTTCTTTTGTGCTGATACACTGTGCTTATCACTGGTTTTAAAAGAAGAACAAAACTTTTTACTTTTACTTTAATTGCACAGGCCCTATCAGTCAATACAGCATTCTCTTGTCTTAGGAATTTTTTTAAAATCAAAAAAATACACCAACCTATCATGCTTCTCTGCTTTCTGGAAATAATGATCAGTTACAGAAAGATGATGCAACAAAACTGCAGAAAAAAGTTGAGATTGTTTATGTAAAGGAGAAAAGAGAAGGAAGGAAAACAGCTATTTAGAATTAGGAAGCTTTTCTAAAAAGATTTCAGAACACAGTTAAACTAATTAGGCCCCATTTTAATATAGCTAGATTATTTTATTATATGAGGAAGATATGCAGAAGCAAGTTTCTATGACAGCATAAGCAGTAAAATACTGAAATTTAACAACTGCATTAGGACCATCCAACACTGTACTGATTGACAGAAGATGCTGTCAACCACACAATCTCAACTCTCCCCTGGATCCACACCAGTATGCAATAAGCAGCAAGTTGGATCACTCTGCTTCTCTGGATGAGAAGCAAAAAAACAAATCCAGAAAGTCAAAAAAAAGAAAGTCTGTGCAGATCCATGAGCTTATGTGATCACTGTCTCTATGCCAATCTGTTAGTACTAGTGCTAGAAAGGTAAGCAGAACACTTGAGCAGAATGAAATTATGTAGTAATACAATTTTAGGTCATTTCCACCATGAAGCCTCATTTGACACGCAGGATCCTGGTTTACTTTTGGCTGAAACCAAAACTACACAGCACATTCTCCAACTGCATGCGCTGCAGCAGTTGCTGTTTCAACACGATGTTCATTTAGAGAAAGTCTGGAACCAGTCAGTTCTGCAACCTACCACAAAGACCAAATCTCATTTTCAATACAGGTTTTAATCTTAATTTTAGGATTCTCCGCCAAATTTTAGCTAAATTACTTTTTTGCTTGTGGTTTCAGAACAATGCATTCCCACTAGGGAAATCAGAGTCTGTATTAGAAAGCTGTGTGGTAGAAAATGGGATATTTAATGAAAACATTATATTCTCGGACATTTCAAATCCCATTGCATTCACAAAGTAACTTACATGATTTGCTTTTCACCCCATCTTTTGTGCTCACAAACTGCAAGTGCTTTATACAACTACCACAAAACTTTGGGTCAAGGAACACAATAACTTCAGTATTATTTCCCCTTCAGATGGCAAACCAAATGCTGTATTGCAAGGCATCTAATAATTCTAAAATTCTATTTAAAGACAGTAGCCAAAGGACGTAAGAGAACTACATAATATTCACTTTTAAAACGTGCTGCTTACTCAACACTACTGAAATGCTTAATTTTACTTTATTTCTGAAAGAAATGATCCACAAATTTCAAAACATTTTGGAAAAGGTTAATGTGTCTAAATGTTGGTTTATATTTTTCAGCATTTCTATACTGAAAGACTAACTTATTCAACTTATTTTAAAAAAAATAAGCTAAAATAACAGACTCAGTATTGTTGCTTTTTCCTTCCACTTTTTGTGGCTTAACCCTGGCATTCAAAAATTTCATCCAAAAGATGGCATTCATGCCACCAACCCACAAACACTTTCTGGCAGGCTACAAAGAAGTCAGTGCTCCTCACAAAGCAGCTCTGTACTACACAGTGACTGGTGCCAGTAAAATATTACCCCAAAGTGAAGCCCAGTATATAAAATGCATGCAAGCATCAGAATCCATACTCTGAAAAATCACCCCTCTTGATGGGTAACAGCCTTCAAAGGCCTCGTAACTCGAAAAAATTTACAGAGTTTGTGTCAGCCCTCAGTTTGGTTTTAAGTGGAAAAGAAACCACTAAAGAATAGAGAAAATACAAAAACCACTCATGGAGAGCATGAGCGAAAATAGACTGAAGATTCCAATGCAAGTTATTTCTCTCTCTCATGCCTTTAAGTAATTATTGCTTTCAAAGCTCTTTGTCTATCCTTTGACATTGGAAACAGATGACAACTTGTATCTTGAGCAGAAAGAAAGACTGGTTCATAAGAAGGACAAAAAGAACAGCACCAGAGATGTACATTAATATTTTTCCCCCCTTATAAATGCATACTAAGTGGTAAAAGTTTCTCAGCTCATATTTTGCAGAGTAACATACTTCTGACAGGACCATAAGTAGCAGGCTATAGAAACATTACATGAGACACAGCAAGAGATGCACCATCTTCTGATTCCTCAGAAGGTGACTCCCTGAAATACAGTACTTCCATGCAGCTGCAAGTAACTCATAGAACAAGCTAATAGATGGACTTTCCTACTCAGATTTCTAAGAGCAGATAGTATTTCCAGGACCTATTTGACTTGTTTGATGAAATAGACTCAGTAACCAGACATGGCAATAAATAACCTTTATAGGCACCAGAATGCAACAACTCTTTTCCAGAGCATAAAGACCATAAGCACTCTGATTAAAAAAACAAAACAAACACACACAAACAAACAACAACAACCACCAAAAAAAAAAAACAAACCACACAACAACCCACACCACCACACACCACCACACAACTATCATGCAATACAGGTATTCCACAAAGAGAAAGCAAGCAGTTATAAACTAGGGCATTGAATAAAAGCTCAAAGCATACATTCATGGTCACCACAGATGTATGGCACATTAAACCAGTCTTCTGCTCATTCAAGTAAAACTCTCATCAACTCAAAATTCCCTTGTGTAAGCATCTGTATATTAGAATGCAATTATGCTTTGACAATAAGTGGACTTAAAATATTGTAACACTTTTGAGACCAAATACACAACTGTAAACAAAAATCACTATAGAAAATCATTCAACTATTTTCATACAATTAAGAGTTATGTTTGAAAATTCTCCCTCAGAAATAGAAAAACTTTTTGTGAAGCTGTTAGTAACAACCATTTCAAAGTCTCAAAAATCCCTCACCTACACTAGAAATGCTCAGTCATTTTTCACACTTTACATCTCAATATTATTTGTTATGGAGTGTAATAGAAATAACAACAGAAATAATCTTTGGCGGTATGGCACCATTCTACATTAATTGGTCAAGCCATCAAAGTTTTACTTTTAAATCCATTTGATAACAAAACCTTTCCAGAAATTAAGAACGCAATGCTGCTTTTCTTAAGAAGT
Source organism: Chloroceryle amazona (assembly GCA_027560015.1). Lineage (NCBI taxonomy): Eukaryota > Metazoa > Chordata > Aves > Coraciiformes > Cerylidae > Chloroceryle > Chloroceryle amazona. Next base: position 28,913 of record JANHFX010024514.1, on the reverse strand, counting down.
CTGGAGACCTTAGTCCAGTATAGAGATGAGACCCTGACGTATCAAACAGACCTGGTCCTGATTGTCAGTGAGATGTGTTATGTATACTTTGAAGGGTTCAAGTTATTACAATTTTTAAGTGTTTCTAGGTTTTTTTTTTTTCATAAGTGGAATACTTTGAAAATGTTTTAGTAAGAAACACTTTTTTCTGTTTTACCAACATTCCCATTTCAGCCTTACAAGCTATCCCTAAAATGTAATATGCAGTTTTAGAAAATAAAAATCCTTATACCAAATCTTTCAACCTCACTGGCCAACTGCAATTTGCAAAGGAAGTTCAGAAATAGAACCATTCATTAAATAAATACACTGTTCTGCAGCCAGGCAGCCCACAACGATTAAACTCCAATGCTAAACCCCACAAACTGTGACTGACCTAGTAAGGCTTGATCTGATCCACAGTTAACACGTATATACATTCTATTTATTTGTTATGTGTGTGTATTCTATTTATTTGTTTTCCCAAAAGTGTCACAGATGCCTCAGATTACCAAAATTTATTTCAAAATAGTTATTGCCAAATCCATTGACTAACATCTTCCTCATCTACAAAAATCTTGCTAAAATTTCTTTACTGTCACACAAAACTCTCAATGCTAAGGCAACACTGTTTTCAAGATTCAAGAACAAATACATTTTTATTTTCAAAAACAAATGTTGTGTGAATAGAGTATCAAAGTTAAAATTTTGTTCTGTTATTATAGCCCATTACACACAATATCATGACATACTGAGATGATATTGCTTCTGGTTTTAAAACTCAGAATATTGTAGAAGTGTAATGGAAATGTAATTAATTACATTAGTTAATAACATCTAAGAAGACAACTTTTTGTGAAGAACCACTATACAGCTATGGTTTTGATTATTTTTAATGTAGGTTAGTCATATCACACTATTTCCCCCCCTACACTTAAGAAGCAATACATAGCAGAAAGGGGTACTGCTCTTTATAACAGGGGAGAAGGTGGCTTTGTTGCCCCCATAGAAAAATACAGTAAATAGTCATCAACAACAGCAGGGCTTTACCCAAAATCCAGAAATAACATATAACTTCCTAAATTTTCTACTCTCCCAGATTACTCAAAGACACCCTGTTTCAAAAAATAACTGCAGACACATAATTTGGAGGGACCATTATGCCTCCCAGTAACTTAGTAGCAGTTAGCTCACAGATAATTTTCAGATCCTTAAAACTAGTTAATCCACAAATTATTTTCAGTTCTTTATGGTCATCTTGCAATCTATGGTCACCTTGCAGTTTACATGTCATCTCCCTGTTCACAACTGTCACAACTAACAATAACAGAGCAAATTAGTGGCACTAACTCTCTCATAAGAACCTTATAAGCATTAATTTTAAAATAAAAGGCAGATACAAGAAAGCTCCCATTTAATTATGGGAACTTTCCTGTAAACGGATTGGGGGGGGGGGGGGGGGGGGGGGGGGGTTTTTTTTTTTCTTTTTGGCAAATAAAAATATTCATGCA
>JANHFX010024514.1:0-26926 GCA_027560015.1 Chloroceryle amazona | reverse complement strand
GGGTGAGGGGGGGCGCGCGTTTGGTGGTTTTTTTCATCACTTTCAGAATACTAAAATATTCAAGTATCATTTAAATGCAGACCACCTCATCTATGAAAGCTGAGGCAGATTCTTAGAACTACCGCTGAACTACAACAGAGTCCCAGGACCTAGCTGGGTACAGAGTATCAACAGTAGTAAAGGACAAGCAGTGGTCAAAACGTGGTATTTCAGCATATCATTCTAGAATTAACATGTGTCACTTGAGACACTATCAGAAACAACTTCATTCATGTACTACTTCACAAGTATTGTATCTGGCAATTTGCAAGCCCAGAGCCCAGCCAACAGATATTTCCTTTTTTACATGCTATCTAGAAGTCTCAGAGAAATACTTCTAAAGGCAAACAGACTAAAAGTGTTCTGAGCATCTTCCCCTTGCTGTCCGAAAGGTAACATGTTGTGTCTCAAATATCCTCAAAATCTAAGGGAAGTGACCATTTCATGCTATCCTACTGGCTCTCAACCCATGCATACTAGCCACCTCTCTCCACTGCACAGCTCTGACCTCCAGCCAGCTACAGGGATATTGACAGGTCTAAAATACATTCGTATTATCTGCAGTGTATTGATTTACCCAGCCAGCAAGGGTGTGAGGAGGAAGATTCATGGAAGGCAGCACCCAGGGAGACTTCCCCCTGACCTGAGCACAAGGCAGAAGCACAGAGAGCTGCCTCAGCTGTATCACAGTACGACATACATGGTTACACTGCAGTAGCACATCTTATTAAATAAAGTTTTCAAACAAAACAACCTGTTAAGTAAAGCTGAGATTTGCAGTACTTGTTCCTTTCAAGAAAATTAATTAAATCAGCTTCTTATTACACAGCAACCATAAGGAACTGTTTACAGTATATTAAAAATGCACCTCCATAAGGGTAGCAAACAAGCCCGGGTGTGGTTGTCTCAACTGGCAGGGAACATGGGTCCTTCAAATATTTCCAGTTCTACTGTGCAGCAGCTTGGGTTTAAAGCAGCGTAATGCAACAGGTTAAAACGCATTCAGAGTTATCTCATGCCATTGCCACAACTACAAGGTGTGCCTTTTGGCTCTGCTAGAGGTACTCTTTATTATTAATCTTACTTTGCTTGCATGTTGAAAGAAAAACATCATTTTTTTTTTACAATAAGGTAAAGCATAAATAAAGCACCCCAATTTCCACAAAGGGATCCAACCATCTAGGATGTGCTGACAATAAGCACACAAATTATTCAATGTAATACAGCCAAAGAGATATAGTATATACATGGACATATATAGCAAGTATATATAGCGAGTATAGCAAGACCTTTCACTGGAGGGTTTTAAAGAAGCATAATACTCATAGGGTAAGAAAGTGACAAATTACCTGGAAATTATAACTGATCAACAAATATAAAATGGGAGATAAGCAGACAAAAAACTTTTATAAATAGTGACCAAGGGAGGAAAAAAAAAAGAAGGAAGGATCCACTGATGACCTTTCTCAAGGATCTATACTTTGGCCTCTCCTTATAAGCATGAAGTAAACTGACAGAAAAATTACCGTGAACTTTGCAGAGCTAGAGTTTAAGGTTCAGAATTAATCAGAATAATCTTGCCTTAAAGTCACTGTGGATAGCTACATGTTTGCAGAGTGATAGGCTAATTGAGAAATACTGTGTTAGATGAAATCTACTGCCAATAAATGCAATAGGAAAATAAAAATACCCTCAAAATCTACATCTTAACAGGTTTCACATTTGTTAACTCTGAAGAAAAAGACTTGAAGTCACTATAGATAATTCACTGAAAATACCAGCGTTACACCATCTAAAGGCAAGTGAAAAGAATTGGGATATTTTAGAAAGGAAAACAAAACAGAAATCACCACTACATACGATCTACCACATTTCTTCCCAACTACTGTTTATCGCTCACATTGTCACTTTCTCTCGAGTCCCTCTATTAACTTTTTGAACAATCAGAAATACAGCACAGCTTTCATACAGACACAAACTGTGGACAACTATGGTCTTGGAGAGATTGAACGAAACAAACAAGATACAGCTTAAATCATGAACATAAGCAGGAAATAGTTATCCATAGTATACAAGGATTTATGGAATCTCAATAAGACAATCAAAGCTTAACAAGAAATTTAAAGCAATTTTCACTGAAGATCAGACACTTAATATAACACTCCTAAATGTTTTATCTCCAGAACTGGTAGTCCTGAAGCTAGTAGAACACTGTAAAAATAACTGCCTGTAATATGTTTCTTACATTTTTCCCATCGTAGAAAATAAAAAAAATTCAAAAGCAACTAACAAAACCAAACCAAGGAGAAGGGAACTGTTAGCATTATTTAAGGCTTAGATTTAACACTTTCCAAAACAGGTACATATAAAACGGATTTCATTAATAAGAACCTAAGTCACTCTCAGATTATTAAGAAAATGTTGTTCTATCTTTTTTTTTCAGTACATTTAATATTCATAATTTCCTGAATGCTACTAGTACTTTCTCTTATTAAATCAAAGTTTTCTAGTCACCATTTAGGGCAGGGTAGGGTGTGGAATGTCACAAGGGTCACACGAGTCACCTGAAACTACCAACTAGCAAACAAAGTTGAACAACATGTTTCTTTAAGGAGCCCCTATAAAACCTTAAACAAGTACTATACATTCATGCATCATCAGAAGATTCAGATTAGGTTGAACTATGTATGTAATGGGTGGGGAGGGTAGGAATACAAGAACCAAGAGTTCTTAAAGCCTGGGATATTGACAAGAAGTTAGATTCTTTTCTGTGTACCAGATTTTCAACTGCCCAATGCTTGTATTCAATCCTTATAAACATCTCTTGTTGTAAAGCAAATGATTTAGGATTATGCAACTGCATCATGGCTGCCCTAAAAATATTATGTGCTGAAAGAACCAAAGTGTTTACAGACAAAGCTTGCCAAACAATCATTCCATCAAAACCACAACTCAACCACTACTTGAGCTAAACTTGTTCGAACTAGACTGAAATACAGATGTCAAGTATTATGTTCCTAGTAAAATTGCAAAATAAATGCCAGGAAAACAAAAAACACCACACCTGTTGGAATGCACTCACAGAAACAAGCTGCCATGCACAGAGCTGGCAGTGAAACCCATGCTGCTGTAATAGATTTTAAAGAGCAGAGAAAAAAAAAAAAGCAGAATAGTAAGTATCATTACAGGAACACAGAAAATTCAAAAATACTTCAGATTACTTGCATGGTTTAGGTGGGTTGTTCCCACTCCCACAAGGAATATGTCACCTCTAGATTTCAAGTACAGCTTAACATAACTAGATTATTCTCATCCAACAGCTGTGAATTGCATAAAGAAAGAGACTCTTGTCTTATCCCACTTCCTAGTGTCCACAATGACCCACAGCAGCCTCAATTAATCTCCTCACTGCAGAAGGTTATAAAAACAAAAGAATTGGAGATGAATTGTTGTGCCTCTGAATTCTTTCAGAATAAGACAGCAGCTTCACTATATTCACCAGATTGCATTTGTTACAACCTGTGTTCTTTTTGTTTTACAAATAAAAGTTATACCAGCTTTCAGATAAGCCATTTCCTTTTCCAGTTTAATTCAGTACTCTTTAAAAATCTATTTACTAGCTCTGCCGGTCTTCAGAGAAGGTAACATCTAAAGACCCAGAAACACCTGAAGTTACCACACTATTTTTAGGATGTGGTTTGATAAGCGTATCTTTTGGTGCAGTGCTTTGCCTTTCCACTGCCTTCTCAAATTGTGCAAGCACGTACGAGGTGGAGGAGGACAGACAGACAGCAAAATGACTCAAACGACTTGTGCAGCGATGACATACCTGGGAGGAAGGCCCAGAAGCAAAATCTAGGTGTAAAATAGGCCATTTATAATGTAGGTTTAGGTGTAGATCTGACACATAAGGCACCCTAGTTCACCATTAAGCATATTACATTAAGAGGCAAGTCCCTTTCCTAGACAATCAAACAAGCAGATTTTGGTGACATCCCAATATCAAGACTGCAAAGGAGGGCGAGTAAAATCCTGGCCTCCAAAACCTTCACTTAAGCACATTTCTGTCTTAGGTGATTTTACAAGCTTAGAGCTTTCAAACAAACAAGCATAAAAGAAAACAAACAAACAAAACAAATCCCACACACAACCACCACCACCCACCACACTGCAAACAAAAGCCATACAAATCTATAACCTATATTCTGTCCTAGCTATGCATTGTTGCTTTGGGTACATAAGATGGGTTCACTGACCTTCAGAAAAGAGGGCCATCTGGCATGGAATAGGTTAACAAGGGTTATCTCTGTACAGTTTCTCTTAGGTAACAATGACCTAAGAAGTTTTGAAAAGTCACAAATTACCTTTCTATCAAACTACAGTTAAAGACAAGGTATAAACCATTTCAGTGAAGAATAAATTAACTCTTTACACAGAAGAGCTTAAGTATTCCTCAAAAGATGACACTAAGGAAAAAAGCTACTAACATTTTCAATAATTTTCTAATCTACAAAGACCTAAACTACCGTTAGCTTATCTGTATAATGACCTTTAGTCTTCCCTTAGGTGTCTTTGTTTTAGGAAACATGAAATAAGTCCACCTGGACACAAGCAAATTACTTTCCCCTGCTCCATCAAGTCAAGCAGAAAAACTCATCAGTTTTAAAAAGAACAATAAGTCAAATCCATGTTAGCATTGCATTGCAGGAATTACATTTTCATTGGTAGAAATAAAAGAGCTTCAACATGTTTAGTCACTGTACTAAATCAGTTTAGCCACAGGATCAAAACACTTCCAAATTCCTACAATGTTTTTTTTAAAAAGGCATTCTACTTTTGAGTCCATTAAGAACAGAGTCTGCAAGAACAAAAGGTCAGAAACTTTACAATGAACCATCTACAGATATGAAGCTAAAGGGTTCAAGATAAGCAACACAGAAAAATCCAGATATGGTTTAACTACACACTGTGGAATAGATCTTCAAAAGCAATGGGAAATTTCATTCTCAGCCCACTTCTATTCAAGTTTCTTCACAATGTGAGCTTTCTACTTCATGTCAAAAAATTATCAGGCAAAAACCTTAATATATGACAATAAAAAAAAAGTTTAAGTTTCAAACAAAATGCACTTTTGGATATTTTATACCCAAAGGAACTCCCCGACGTTATTCCTCAGTAATAACTATGACTTCCATAAACAGTTTCATAGCCAAAATAGCCTTCACTTTATTCTTACATTTCAAAATAAACAAGACCCCAGAAAACTTACCTCCAAAATTTCTCTCAATAAACTTGGTGTTCTGCCACCATATATCTGTACTGTAGAAAGCACTTCATGTCTGACACTACTATTTTTCAGCTTTAAGTATTCAGAACAATGATATTTTACCTCAACAAAGTCAGACTGCTGTCTTTACCCTTCAAAACTTCCTTTGCTCTTTCCACTTACATAGCAGGAAATGACACATTCTAGCCTAACATCCACAGCAGTAAGGTTTATGCAAGAGAACTTACCCTGCTCATCAGTTCTTTTAGATAGCTGTAGGCTCGCAATAGGCTTCAGATTTTCATTCCTGCCAGAGTTAATATCTGGTCAAGTCCAAAGAATGGTTTCACCTAAAATATACAAAAAGTTGGAGATATTACTTTATGGCAATAGTAGCATGACACATTAGAAAAAACAAACCACACAACACACCACCACCACCCACGAACTTCAGTCCTTTATCCTCCAAACTAAGTATCCTAAACTTGTTCTCTCCTTTTGTAAAAACTTTATGAAGACAAAAACTTAGTCACAGTTGTAACCATATAAGCATTTCACAGAGCAAACTGATAAAATTGAGTAAGACTACATGGCGAGTTCAATTATGGATGCACCATATACTTCAATATTCCTTTAGGTACACAAAAGCAAACAATTTGTGGAGTTTGTTCACGACACAAGAAGCCCTTTCAGCAAGCTTGTCCTTTAGCTGAACCATCAGTTTGAACACTTGCCTGCTGAAACATCGCCCATTCGCATCCCACAGTGATACCAGTAACGTAAACAGGCGCAAAAGCGAGGTGGCTCTGAACCTCTTGGTTCTGCTAAAGGAATGGATACCTTAAGATGGCAGGAGAACTTGTCAGATCTGCATGTTTATTAGCAGAAATGACCAGTGGATTTTGTGCTTGGTGGTGTTTTCTCCTAATTAACTTTCCTCTGATACTTAAGGTGACCTTTAACAACATCTCTCAGTGGTACAGGAGCAACCTCAGATGTACATCTAGTTCAAGTTTTGCAACTCAATTTCCCTCTTACTTCACATGTGACAAGAACTGGCAATTGGTAAATTCAAAAATGAAATGTTTATGTCCCAGCAAATGTATAGAGGCAAGAAGCTTCTTACATAAACTTAAAAGTCATTATCACATTACAGAATGACAGTTGCAAGCATTAATAATGTTTGCTATTAGCCTCAAATTTTAAAATATGGCAATGTGATTATACCTGCAACATATGTTCCAATACCAATTTTTACTACTTTTTGCAGGCTGGAGTTAAGGTGCACCTTTCAGGAGACATGGCAATCGATACAGTCACACTATAAAGCACTATGCCAGACCTGTAGGGCTTTTTCTTAGTAAATGCTCTCAACCAAAAGACAGCCTGGTACAGATCTAGAGTGGAACAGCAGCACACACCCCCCTGCCCATTAATTTCTCTTCTCTTCCAGTGGTCATTCATTAGCCAATGGGTCAGGTAACGACTGATCTACTCACTTAGCATGGATGTAATTATGCAAAGTGGAGTTTAGCTTTTAAGAACAGTCACCCTTTATCCACTAAAGCACACAAAAACAGACTCACCAATATACAATACTCTGTATCGTATATTCACCCACCAGTGAAAATGGAATTTAAAAAATAAAAGGATGAAACTCATTAATCGAAGTATTTCTTCCACGAATTTTCAAAAGCAACAGCTTAAAAAAAAGCATCAGTGATGCCTTTGCAAAAAAAAAAAAATACTACTGCCCCCTTTGCAAAAAAATACTACTCTCCCACTTGTGCCTCCCACTCCTCAGTGCTAAACCCATTCTCCTATTTGCTCAAGCACTTTTAGATCAGGTTGATGAAGTGACAAGCGACTAAGAATACAAATTTACCATCAAGCATTAGAAACTAAACAAGTGAACAAAAGCATCCCTTACATTTTCACACATAACATACAGGGAGGGCATTCATTTCAATCCAGGCTGATGCATTACTTTTTGTGGAAGGCACATCACAGTCTGGGAGCCTCTGCTCTCCAGGCACCCAGATGAGAGCATTGCACACGCTGTCACAGCAAGACACTGGACCTTCAGCAGGCACAAAGGCATGGGAAGGGCAGCAGCACTACCACTCCATGCGATTGCCAAGACAGGGAAGGCATTTTACCTGGAACTTCTCCTTTTTCCTATCAGCTTTTTGGGAATTAAGATAGTTGTTTGGGGATTTTGAGGCTTTTTCTTTTTTTGAGGGTGTGTAAATCAAACACTAAAACATAGTTTCTTTTGCTAGATTATTTCTTTGAATTCACCAGTCAGGAAGGTAGGGACTAAAGACAAACAGGACTGCATTCACCTTGGCTCCAAGTTGCTTTAAAGTAGGTTTATTTTCCATACATTAAATGTGCATTTGGTATATACTGAAATGCAAATACAGCCAAGCAAGATCTTCAATTCAACTTAACAAAAGCAAAAATCAGCCAACTTAGTAAATTACATACTCCAGTCACAACATATCCTAAATGTTTATTTATCTGGTGTAGACCACTGTCCTAGAGGAAAATGATGACAGAAAGCAGCTTTAGTGCAATTCCCACACATACGCAAAGCTCCCCTCCAACTAAAGACTGGCTTGGGCTACAAATCATAAGTATTTCTAGCCATTTTAATAGCTTGCCATTATAAATATTCAGGTTTTAACAGGGACCCAAAAAAGCAAAGAAACAAAAAACACCCAAACAAACACCACCCACCCAAACAAACAAGAAACACCCAAACAAACAAGCTAACAACAATGAAGAAAACAAACAAACAAGCACCACACCACACACCAAAGACACTTTAATAATGCACTTAGCAGAGAAAGAGAAATCCATTCTAGTTTACCATACTGCAATTTTCTTCAGTTTATCCATCCTACAAGCAATTCCACATATAGAACAGTTCACCCAAAGGAAACTCAAGTCTGAAGTAACAATAGTTTTATTTCCCTTCCTCTTATTTTCATTTTTCAATCCCTCAGTCCTCAAAATACAAATACCACTTGCATTTCAAGATACCCAGAACAAGAAAGACACCTTCACCCAGAAACAGTAACATCTCTGCAGCCTCCCATATAAAAGCCACCCCTATTTCATATAAATTATAGCAGAGGCTCCCCATCCTAAAATGCAGCCTTGCTTTCTCCCAAAAGGTTCATGAATTACACGTATAAGCCAAAAAGTACATTGCTACAAGTTAAATGAGTTTTAGTTGACTCACATGTATTATACAAATAATTTCAATAGTAACATTGGGAATCTGAGCAACAAAAATGAAATCTATTCAAAAAGAAGAAAGTACCCCACCACTAGCTATACTAGTATCTTAGCTGATAAGCCATTTTACTTCCAGTGTTATTTGAGAAGCTCTATAATAGTGAAGTTTTGGTAAGAAATGCATTTACTAGTTTAAAACTTGAAGGTTTTTTTAAGCATGAACACTGTGGATGTTCTTTTTCTTCAGGTGACAGGAAAAAAGCAAAGCAGGGAAGAAAACAATGTTCATCTGAAGCCAGTGTAAAAGCAAATTAAGGAAGAAAGTAGACATGCACTACTCTGACAGTTTAAAAAATGCCCTGGAGAAAGCTTTGACTGCAGTTTTAACACAGACCAGTCTCATGGACAGTGCACACTTTTACACGTTATTTTAAGAAAACAAATCCTGGTTTAGAAATCCCACACCTGAGACTACAGAAAACAAATTGCAGGTGCATTATAAAAATAAGTCTCCTGTATAAGTGTTTAAAAAAATTAAAAAGCCACATCTTACTCATGGGAATAAAATTAACTATAGGAGGTAGAAAACTGGAATTAGTTGAAACTCCACATGACAACCCACATAATTTCACAGCAGATTAAAAGAATCATTTAAATAATCCAAGAGGCATGAAGCCATTGAAATAAGCACTGTTTACATTATCTCATCTGTGTCCACTGATCAAATTAAGAAGGAGGAACACTGGCCACTAGCAAAAGTGGCTCAATTTGACATAATTATGCCTGATAAATCTTTTCCCACGAGGTGAAAGGCAAGACAGCTGTAACAAGCCCAGGCTGCAAGTCTGCAAGTTGATTTGTCCTTACATCCTGAAACACTACAAGGTATTTTACAAACGAAGCCAAGTGATCCAACCTGCCCACAGCCCACCACACTAGTGCTGCAGTTAACAAAAAAATGTTGTGCAGGCCCCCATAAGTTTTAGCTAAAGTTAGACTTTACCAAAAATCAGAGCCATATGACTGAAAGCCTTACCATTGCAGAGGTTTGAACCCAAACCAAGGGTCTGAATTCTGGATGACGTGGATTCCGCACCAAGACAGCTCCTATCACACACTAGGTAAAACCACACCCACTGTCTCTTCTGTTCCCCACCACCCCTTTGTTCCCCTATTCACTGTTTCTGAGAATACTCACTTCACATTTCTTCCACAAGCCTTTATGACGACATGACTTTTATTGATTTTAATTGAGACATTTGCACATACAGTGCAAAGTGCATCCCTGCATGCAGATCAAACAAACAGTAATTTATAAAACTGAAAGTTGACACTAAGAATAAAGGGGGCAAAAAATGACTTTTTTTCCCAATCAGACAACCACGATTGTTTGATATCTGGCTTGAAGAAATACACTGTAAACCAATATAACTTGCCACACAAAGCAATTGCATCAGTAGGATAACTAAAACGATGTGCGACTACCCAGCTCAATTTAGACAGAAAAAAAAACTTCAAAGAGCAGAGAAACACATTGATTACATCTGCAGATGTGTGAAACAAGTTTGGCTACAAATCTGAAAGTCTGCTTCAAGCCAAACAACATAAATAAGCCTTTCTGGAAACAGTGATATGGTAAAAAATTATTCACTGAAAGGTTCCTCACGAGTCTAGGAATAAAAATAGACATTTCTGATAACACACCATCTCAAGCTGTAGGTAAAATTAACAGTATTTGCCTTAAAGAGCTCATCAGTGTTCTGTCTAAACCTACTAAATCACATTCACTTTTACTCATCACTCACTAGTAAGAGCTTAGCTAAACAGGTATGTCCAGTTTCAGACTGCCCAGTATAGACAGACAGAAGAAAGAGAGAGACCACCAAATGGTCAGGGAGCTGAAGTACATGAGGAATAAGGATGGGCTACAACACCTGGGTCTGTTACTCTGGAGAACACTTGGGAATCATCTTACTTTCCACATCTACCTAAAGGGAGATTATGCTAATGTTACTATTATTGTACACCTCCAATACACACTGCCCATGCTTTCAGTGGAGCAGGATGAATCAGATGACCTCCATTTAAGCCTAAATCTGTCTACAACTCTGAGACTATCCACCAAAGGTTTCATCCCAATTTTCAATGCTGCTTTCTGATTACACAATTTATTGAATTACTACAGCACAAGAGACTTACAAAATACTGGCTTTGTGTGGACTGAGTGATACTTTCAAAACCACCTTTGCAGCATCATATTTGATACAAAAAATCACCATCACCTAAAAATAAGTAGTCAATTTTGTTGTAATTCCAAACTGTACTTTAGCTACTCTTAGCATCATGACAAATATGAGCATGAAGAGCAAGGCACAAAAAAAAAAGTTTCCCTGAAGAAATACAGTTCAGATTATGGTACCAAGCTTTTCCAGTGATATAGAGATGTAGCAGTAAACTGTCTTCTATGCATTTTTTCCTCCATTTTCATTTAAAGAAAAAAAAAAAGCTTAATTTCCAGAAGAGAGAAAAACAGACCTCTAGCAGACTAGGTCACGTGGATGTATCAAAACTCTTTAAATGCAAGTTTCAGGTCTAAAGCAGATGTGTGTCAACCTTCCACGGAAAGAGTGGACACTTCCATGCATACCCGCAGAAGGACCATGTCACCTGTTTCTACAGGCCAGAAAAAACATCAGTGATATAAATAATGTTATTTAAAAGCTTTTCAGAAAGTGCAAGACATTAGATAAGAGTTGTATTGGACTAGCACGTCAAAGTCCTTTCCTCGTCTAATGGAGAGATCCAATGAGTAGCTTTAGCTTACAGTTTGGATCTCACAGAGAGAACAAGAATAGAAATCAAACAATAAACCACAATTTTTGAACAGTATCTTGAAGAATCTTTTTCCTTGACTCCTGACAGGCACTGGGCTAAAGCACAGTTCAGAAATATTTAAAACTGCAACATGTTAAAAATCAGGAACATCTTGTGAACATCAAAAATTTTACTTTAAGGGCAACTGAACATTGAAACGGGCCATGCAGAGAAACTATGGAAGTTTCCACCCTCAGAACTGTTCAATATTCCTGGACAATGACCTGAGCAACCTGCTCTAGCTGACCCTGCTTTGAGAAGAGGGGATGGAACAGAGGATCTCCACAGGTCCTTGCCAACTAAGAACGCAGAATCATTAAGGCACTACTGCAGAGTCAGTAAAGGTCACCCTCCATAAACACAGGAGGGTCTGTTTACAAACATCCAACTCCAGAGTCTGACCTATACTTGTAATTTGCATATCTTCGATGCCTCTAGACATGATCGGATCATAAACATAAGTTACTGAAATCCACTAATCAAGCCAAGGAGAGAGTCCTCAACTTCCAGAAGATGTAAAGAGAAGACAGTCTTGTTTCTTCGCATATGAAGAAACACTAAAAGAACCACACATCTCCTTCCTTCTTTCTAAATATTACTGGGATCCCAGATCCTGCGAATTTGAGTTTTAAAACAAATATATGCTTCCCCCTCTTGCAAAGAGAGGTCAAAAGACTTTAAAAGGTAAGACTAATTCGTGTCTCGAAGCATAAATAGCAGCTCATAGAAGAATCAGGTCAATTACTAAGAATTTTAAATATGTAAATGTCTTCAGAAGGAGATTCAATTTCCAAGCCATGTCTAATAAGACAGACCCAAATAGGACATTTATGATCCCATTAAAATCTTTTCCTCAAATGGCCTCTTTTTTTTTTTTAACATTCTTTAGATAAAAAAGATTTGTGGGTTCCTCTCTGTCAAAGATTAAAGAGAATTCAAGAAAAGAACTACTTCACTAGGACTACATTTTTTTTTCCCTTTTATGAAATCAGAAATAGGCTTTGGTTTTGGCATAACATTAAGAATGGATGACGAATAAAATGAAGATAAGTAATGAAGATTGGTGATTACCACATCTGAAGGCATCCTTCCATAACTTTAAACAATAGTGGCCGTGCAATGCATGCAAACATCAAACCTTTTATCATTCAAACATTGAATAAAACGCATTAGTTTACCTTTTAATTTTATTTTTAACTAGCAAGCAACTTAAAATACTTTTTCAAACATTTGTAGAGATAAAGTTGTCAGGAAGTTACAGAAGATAAAATGCTGGTTTCACAACCATCAGCAGCAAAACTCTGCACTACCACACCACCGACCATGGTAAGTTTGATCCAAATGAGACTTAGGCACATGATAACGTTTTATCAAGCGTGCCAGAACATGACACCAAATTGGTATCTGTGGCAGAAAAGTGCATAATATCTAATCCAGTATAAAAATCAGTGGTCTAAATAAATAATGCTTAATACGAATAAATCAAGCTGCTACCTGGTACATATTTTATTTTTGCTTTAACTAAAGCAAAGAGAATATTTTATGAGATTGATACTTTACCTATGAGCACTATAATTTCAACCCAATATTCAGAATCCTAAACCCCTGAGCACTATAATTTCAACCCAATATTCAAAATCCTAAACCCTTGTTTGTAGCATTGTGGAACCAGAGTTCTAACTTTGTAACCTTAAGATAAATCTGGATATGTTATTAATACTCTTCCCACCAACTACCCTAGCTTCCTGTGTTTTTTTCCCCTCTCCTCTTTTTACAAAGAGGAAAATTAAAGCATTGCATGTTGCTGCAGCTCTACAGCCCAACACTCCACACTCCAGTGCTGCTTGATGCTGAATGGCTGAAAAAGGTTCTGACTCTGACAGACTGTCATCTGAACTGTGAAACTGTGTCATGATAGCAGCCAAAAAAAAAAAAGTTATCCTAGAAGATTCATGAATCACTATGGTCTAGCATCAAACCTTGCAAATAGTTGGTGCAAATGAAGAAACCAGTACTCTCCGCAGCTCTTGAAGGGAAGAGGGATCAAAGATCTCCACCATCAGGGCTGATGGGAAGGAAAGCAAGGGCTTACTGAGCCCAGATCACACATCGTATGTCAGCTGCTAAGATGGAGAGGCAGAAAGAGGACTCTGCCCCACTTACTGCTTCATGTGGGGCCACTGCCACATACACCCAAAGTCAATATGCAGATTATTCAGAGACCTTCCCCTCTCGTATATAAATACTATGTTTTGCTTTTGAAAAGAGAATGTAGATTTTATCAATCCCAAGCTTAAAAATAAGTCATTACAAATCCTGCTTTACCTGCAGCCTCATTGTCCAACATTCAAAAGCCTGACAAGTGCAGGAGATATCTTTTCTCAAAGTCAGGATATCCTCACTGGATGTCTTCCCCTACCACCTGTCCAGTGAGATCAATTAGCCTCTACATCTCTTGACAAGGTGCCAAATTAACTTGCTTCGCTTCTCAAACAGAAACAAGAAAAACGCTTCCATTTTAACTGGTCTGACAAACAAAAGCAATAACAAAATCTTTAATACTCATCACATCACCTCCTTTCAAAGACTTACAAACACACTTGCCTGTAAGCACCAGGCATACAAGAGGATGCCTGGAGTGTCTAGTGACAAGGTAATTGATAGGACAGTGAAAGGGCAGGATCCCATTTATGTTTGTGCTCCAAGGGACCCCAGGTGTTCACAGAAGTTTGCAGGATGAGCGCAGCCTTAAAACATTCATACATCTCAGCAGCATATGACCACTATTCTTCTTGGGAAAAGCTAGTATGTGAAAGCTCCTGGCAACCAATATTCCATTTTTAACAGTATACTGGGGGGAGGGGGGGGCAGAAAAAAAGAAACAAAAACCTGATGCAAAGTGATTTCCTCCACCAAAACAAACCACAAAAGCTGCTCACACAATGAATGTTGACAATTCGGGGAGGGGTGGGGGGGAGCAAGCTCACAAGACAACAGGAGAAAGTATTAACCTAAATACAGATATCACTACAGACTCCCATTACATTTTGTCTTCTGCACTTTTTTTTTTGAAGGAAGATTTGACAAATCTATACAGAACAAGTTGTTACATGAACTAACAAAGCCTGGTACCTTCAATCTCTTGTATTTGACCAGATTTGATATATAATACACACACTCCAGCTGCAGTTCCTGCCATGCAACTGTGCTAATCATACAGCTTCCCTGGTGAATAACAACATCTTTGTGCACGCTGCAGCTTTTGCCACTGCTGGGACTCAACCCCACCCACCCAGTAGTGTGCTTTCAAAAAGCCTGTTGGACTCTAGGCGTGCATAAGGGACCAGAAAAGCCATTAAACTCAAAATATTTAGGCATTTGGGGAGAAGGCAAAAGTGTTAGAAAGGAGAAAAGCAAACACGCAGGCACATACAAAGCATAACCACACAAGCTGGTTTCCATAGGAAACCAAAAGCTTTGAGGACAACCTTGCCTCCAACCTGTTATCAGAAATCTAGGATACTGCAGCTGCAATCTCAGCAGTGACTGCCTCACACCAGTTACCAGAGCTGGCTCTGAGCTAAAGAACACTATCCACACATTTGCTAGAATTAGACAAAAACTAAAATGGAACAACTGCAAGAGTGACGATGTAAAGCACACTGGCTGACTCTTGCAGGGCACAACGTCAGCAGAGACATTCTCTGAAGTACATTTGGGCAGCACTTCACACGTAACTTTTGAACACGATACTTCCTGAACATGATTTGTGAGCCCACATGAGATAATCTAGACTTAAAGAAATACCTTAAAAGATATTTTAATGGGCTTAGATTTGACAATTTTTACTCATTTTCTGTGCAGTCTGTTTTATTCTTTTTGCAGTTTTATAGACCATCTCGTTCTCTACCGCTACAGGTCAGGGTGTGTAAGAGTTCACTAAGATAGGGATGTCCAGCAGGCAATTAAAATCGAAAAGCAATCTATTCCACTATTACTTTAATTTGTAGCATGGCAGCTATTATGCTGTAACCATTGATCTTCTGACCTTTGAGCTGACCACTGGACTAACACCAGAACAAGAGACATCGACAGCCACATTAGGACAATGCAGTCCCTGAGCTCGGCAAGCCCCACTAAGAGGGAGGCCAGTTAGCTCATGCGCAACGCTATGCTACTGCTATCAAAAGCTATCCAGATGCAGGCTGCAAACTCAGCGCAGTGTTGCATTGTGCTACATGAGCACTGTGAGCTAAAACAATAATAATAAACCAGGCCAGGGTACAGGTTTGAGCACTAATCCATAATTCTCTTGGTTTTGTTCAAGTCCACTATACGACACTGATGTACAGGAGATCTTATGAGGCTAGGGACTGTTCCCAGTAAACAGCAGGGGTTTGAGCCATGCAGAGCCACTCTGCAGAGCAGAAAGTGGGCTGCAGACAAGTGCCAATGTAGCCCCTCGATTCCTCAGAGGTGTCTGTGGATTCTCCAAGCACAGCTTTACAGATAGCTATGAATAAATTTGTCCATAGTAAGATGAAATCTGAAGCCCAAGGCAGCTTCTGCTCTGAACACTATGACAGATTTCTCATGTGTGTGTTAAAACAACTTGCTCAGGGGCATCTGCATTTCCTTATTTCACAAAGTCAATGAGGTAAAGTAATGAATGAAAACAAGAGACTGATATTACACTAATGTCACTGAAAATACAATCTCATTAGCACCCATAAATGAGTGAAGTCGAGTGCACTCAAAGCAGAGCAGCACAACAATCATGCAACTACACTGCACTACATTAGCTATGTAGATGATTCCGTATTTTGCTCAAGATGTCAGATTTGGGCTTTAGCCCTTTACAGTCCATGGAAGTATAGAACACTTACCTACTGTCAATGTTCTAATTGTCCCATTTGATTCACTTCCCATATTTTTTTTTTATTTTTTTTTATCAAGTCAGGTAGTATTGTCTAAAACTAAGCTTGGGGGTGTAAGGAAATCAAACTTCATCCTAAAAGTAGTTTCTGCCACCAGTAGAATCAATTTACAGGACCTTCCCCACACATGTGTCTTCTTTCCCAGCACCCTCTCAGAGGCAGAAAAGGAAATTATCAGATCATATTAACTGTACCAGTGGCAACAGCCTGTTCCTCACGTCACCCTGAGACCATGACATCTGTTTTCTTGTTCATAAGACAAGGCCTCAAGAAGAGAGTCAAAGCTGTATACTGCTATTAAAACAGTTTCTCACCCTGCAGCCAGGTCTCTGACCATCTAAAGTCTGTGGCTGAGACCAGATGATGTGTTCCCATGGGACAGCTACAGCTGTAAGCCTCTCTCAACTACCTTCCTTCTGGTGAAGAGTCAAGAAACTTCTCAGTGCAACTGTTCGATGAGACAACAACAGATCAATTTCCTAAGTAATTTTATGAATACTGCATGTGTTCATCTTAATGACATTCAGCACTGACTAAACAAGATTATGAACTCAACAGTAGTAGTACTTCAACAGCATCCTAAATCTTCGGTTCCAAATTTTGAACACAAGGATACTATGACACAGTGTCTTGCAATGGGGCTGCCAGTATTCAAGCAACTAACCTACCTGAAATTTCCATGTATTTCAAGAGCTTCTGGCACCTCAGCTAAGTATTAAGGTGAAAACAAAGCAAGGTTACAGCAAACAAGATAGCTACTGTTATCAACATCTTTAAGTCAGAAACTCTGCAAACAGAAGAGTCACTCAGCACTAACACAAGATTCGAAAAGAAAAAAAAACCACCACCACTTTCAGAACAATGATTTTTCTACTTGGCAAGACTGCTTTGAAGCTCCTATACCAGCGACAAGAAAATAATGTAATGCAGAAACCAACCACTCTTTAAGGGTATTTTGCATTATTATGCATATAATTACTTCATTTTCAAAAGTCCTATTAAAACACCAACATTAAACGACTTCACCTGCAAGCACATAACACCCACATACTGTCACAGAGCCAAGAGTTTTTACTGCCACCTGTACTGAAATAGAGCAGCACTGTTCCACAAGCCCTTTTCCTTCCCCATGTAACGCTGTGAATATGGTATGCATCAGGTACGCTGTCTATGCCAGCCTCAGGTCACTTACCTGTTACAAGCAACAAACTTCTAATTTGTACCTAAGTTTCAAGTATGAATTCTAGTGATGTTTTCTGACAATACCTAGAAAAACAGCTAGTCATTCTGGAAGAAAACAGGATTCAAATTTAAGAATCTGGTCATGATTTTAAGCATTTTGATTAATCTTTATGGAATCGTACAGATTCTTCATCTCTTCAAATAAATCTTCTCTTGGATTTAAAGCTATTAAAAAAAAAATCACAGACCTCTTTGGACCCTTCTTTTCTAAATTATAACACTTAGGGAAAGGAGGAAGAGGGAGAAATAGAAGGTATGATTCACTTGTTCTTAGAGTTTCAGCTACAATATTTCAACAATTTTAAAAAATGCTTTTTTAGTACTATTTTCTACCAAAAAAAGTATCAGTCATGCTTATTCTGGACGCTTTAATGCCATGTTAAATGGAAGCTCATTGTTCTAAATAAATAAATAAAACTAACAAAGAACACCAAAAAAACACACACACCACACCAACACAAAACTTTTAGTCTTCCATATTTGCAAAACAGACAAGTCAAAGGCAAACAACACCAGTCATTTACAATTCCTCCTGATCTGAGACCTACTTTTTGGAATAGTTAAAACTTCTTTACTGGGAGAGTGATGGAAGCACTGAAACAGGCTGCTCAGAAAGGTTGTGGCATCTCCTTTGAAGACTTTCAAAACTCACCTGAACACATTCCTGTGCAAAAACTGCTCTCAGTGCCCCTGCTTTGGCAGGGGGATCAGACTAGATCTCCAGACATCTCTTACAACCCTTGCCATTCTGTGATTTTTCTATCTAAATAGTTAGCGATCTAACAATTCTTATTATTATGACCCTCTCCAGCCTCTCTAACGTTCACAACACTGCCTACCAACGTGTTCCCATCAAATAAGTAATGAAAGTGCTACTCTATTTTAAACCTGTCCACTAGCTCTCCATTTCAACAATTATTTCTTCAAGTTTGACCCCTGTTAATTTTAATTACCTCTGCCTATTACACTTAGCTGAAAGATGAAGTATTTTTATCTATGAATTCCTTCAACAGCACCTTAGTTTCTCTCCTTGTATCAGTTTGTGAGGCCTCCCTTAATCCCCTGCCTCAAGAACGTCAATAAACCTGTCACCTAAAGTTAGGTCTGCATCATACTTGGGAATATTTGGCAATTCTTACAAACTGTTGGGGGTTTTGTGTTGTTTTTACACAAATAGCAGATTTACAAAAAAATAAGGAACAACAAAAGTCCCTCCCCTTCACCAACACTTCAGACATTTTTCTGTCTCTGGGCATTTTGTACTTTTACACAAGTTGATGCTCTTACCTTGCATCCAATTATTTTTCCCGTCGCCAGTCAGCTCTGTGCAACTGCTAAATTGTTCTGAATTCAACTGACTGTTCACCCCGCCCGAGTTTTCAGAAGTATTCAGTATTATATCTCTTGGCTAAAGAGCACATTCATAACATTTACACTCTTGCCCTTGGCAGGCATGAAGTTGTTGGCAGTTTGAGGTTAAGTCATTACACTTAAGATCCAAGAACAAAACGATCTAAGAACAAAAGGATACTTCAACAATGCAAGAATGGAAAAACCTCAGTTCAGCTGCTAAGGTATGTAAGCACTGACTTACATACTAAAAAAAAAAAAAAAAAGATTTAACGATGCCAGCAATCAGCAGATAATGACTAACTTCTGTTAAAATAATAGTGATGAGCACCCTTTGCAACATTTAATTACTGCTTATTAACATACCTTTGTTTTACTGGAGATGTGCTTTAAATTATCAACAAATTTTAAAGTCTTTACTGCATCAACACTACATATACAAGTGATTAAATCTGGAATATACAGTACACTATAGTATGTTCACACCCAATTCTAATGCTGTTAGGAGGCAGAATAACCTCTACTGTTCTCAAATGTTACCTGGATATTAACTAACCTTCCTTTTTTTCAGGCTGAAAATAGAATTACAATAGTACAGGATTAAAATAAAAAAAAATGCTGAAAATTAAAAAATTACGTAGCTCTGCAGATCTTCCAGCTTTGCCTACGTAAGAGGGCAACTGGATAAGGCAAGAATTAACTTCTGGCTCTCAAATTATTCCACAGAGCTTATCCCAGTTTAAATAGCAGAGTGGAAGAGCCTGTGGCAGGCAGTCCTCCAGAGTACCATGACCATTCATTTGACTGCACACGACCTAAAAGCCCATGGAACTTAAAATCCCAAAAAGGCCTTTTCAATTTCAAATTAATGTCATGTTTTAAGATATTAGCACTTCCCTTTTGTTTATATTAACAAAGGCATCCTAAAAAAGATCCTCCTACAGTCTCGCTATATGGCGATGTAATAAACAAAACTAGATTTGGGACATCATGGAAATTTTCAGTTATGTCATCTACGAGCCAAATGACTATCCTGCAAGGTGATGCAGAAGTCTATGGAGTAAAGTTAAACAAAACCTGACTTTGTCAACACTGACTTCTTCAAATATGGTAAAAGAAGGGATTGTAGAAAAAAAAAACACAAACAACCACCACAGAAAGGACAAACTGTAAATAGCTTTTATGCAAGTATTTCCCTTCCTTTCTCACTCCTAAATGCTTTAGCAAAAGCTGGGGGAAAGCATCAGGTTCCACTCTTTCTTCCAGCTGCTGTATAATCAATACAGTGCTGTCTATTGAACTATTTTATTATGATTCATGCAACAAGCTGTTAAATACATTTGCAAAGTAGATCAGTGCCAATATCCTGTCATTCACAAAGATATGTTTATTTTCAAGGCATAAGAATGTTAAATCATAACTTTTTTTCTGCACAATTACACAGTCCTTCTACATGGACTGAAAGCATAAAATCCAATTTCAGCCCCTCCGATTTGAAAAGTAATACAGTGTTAGAAACCTCAACCGCATCCAGAAAAAGCAGGGAAGGCTCTCTAAGATTTGGTGGGGTCTAGTATCATCTTCTGGTTGACACGTGCAACAATATTCCCCAAGCAGTATTAACAGTTTTAAAAAGATTTTTTAAAAATCAGATTAGTAATTCAGGAAGTGAAGAGAAATGCCTTGTGCGCTGAAATAAGATCTTCAAAAAGTTTAGAGATAGGAACTTTTATGTAACAGTAACACATTAAAGCCTGTAGTTTTGAGTTTCAACACACACTTTCTTTTTTAACAATGCAGACAAAAGTCTTGTTACACTTCAGAGATGTGAAAAGAAAAAGTCCGATTTTTGACACAGATTCTTCAGCAAGAACAAATTTGTGCTCTGTCCCTGTCAAAATACAAACGTTTGACACATCCTCTTACAATGGCCTCTTGAGGGAAAATAAATAAATAAGCACACCCACACCCCCCACACCCCCCCTTCTTGCATGCCCACAGATAAAGGAAATTAGGTTTCCTGTTGCAGGTTTGCAACCTGAGAGCCAGCACTAGGGATTCGTGATAAACTGACACCATCAGTACTGCTGCTACTCAAGCAAAAGACATGAAATGGGCTTGTTACCAAAATAAAACCGTTTCACATTAGTAAAAAAATAAAATTAGATAAATTTACTACAAGGATGGTCTTGATTTTGAAAAGCTGTTTAAACTGTATCTACATCAACATTTCACACAGCAGTGCCCTTGGAGAAGGCCCTCCAGTTATCACGACTAGCAGCCTGCAGAGCCCAGAGCAGTTAATTCAACCCAGGAGCTCCAAGCAGCACTGGCTTCCACATTGCATCAAGTCGCTCATGGCTTTGTACTTGCAAAGCTTTAAAAGTCCGCAACGATGGAGATTCACCAGTCACTCTAGGGTGGTCCATTCAATGCTTAACCACCCTCATAACAATTTCTTTTAATTTTTATAGTTGCTTTAGTGTGCATAAGCTTCCTAGAGGAAGCCAAGTTAAAAATCCCTCTGCACAATTCTCCAAACATAGCCCAACGCTTAACGGTCATAACGGTCCAAATTGACAAACTGCATTTGTGTTGGGGACATGAAATTTAAGAGGCCTGACTAAATTCTGTCTGAAGTAAAGTTACTGAAATACTAACAGTATTGATCCGGGAGACTCACTGCCCTGACCTGCAGCCAGAGATTCACCTCTACCCTGTCAAATTATTTGCTAGACTATAACCAAGTGACAAAACCACACACACAGACAGCAACTTTGAAATTAGATGAAGGAAAGCAGCACTCTTTGAACCAAAAAAGAAAACAACAAACTTATAAACCGGAAATTACACTCTTGTAAAACACAATCGTCACAGAATATTTCACATGACAGGGTGAAGTACAGTTATGATTTTGAGCGAGCATGAAGTAAAACCAGTATCTTATTAGAAGACAAAAAAAAATGGCAATACAAAAATACAGTTTCAAAGAGTCCCACGAACAGTGTAAAAGAGTACTTAGGGCTATGCAATTTTCTGTCAAATCGACAAATGGAGGTCTTTAAAAATGTTTGTTAACTCTTTCGAGAGAGCTGTCTGTATTGCCACCAACAAGAAAACCCAAGATACCTATCAGAGCTGCTGTCGTGAACAATCAGCACAGAGAAAGTTCTGCTACCACAGCAGAAGTTTTGCAGATATTATCTGCAGCTATTAAAAAAGTTCTGTATTAATCCTATTTCACATCACATCAGCATGCAATAAGTCTGTCATTTGACTTCAAAGGTCAAATGACAATTGATTTAGCTGATGGCGCTGTAAAATGCATCATGACTCGAGAAATTCAGAGAGCAGAGCTGTGCTACAAAAACGGCCCTTGACATCTCCTGGAACCCCACCAACTACTGCACAGAATCAGGCACCAAGGCAGGCCACAGAGTAAAGGACGATGCTTGGCAATTTCCCCCACCCAGAAAAGTAACCATTAAGATTGACAAAAAATGCTGGCCAAGTATAATAAACATAATTAAGTTTCCCAGGCAGACTCAACAGGCAACTTCTCTCTAAGTTAGGGTCAACTTCTGACCCATGCTTTCTATCACCCTGGAGTAAGAGGTTTTTTTCTGACGATTTTGCCTAGTTGAGATTTTTAATCCACTATAACATCACCATTTATGAGAAAAATATGTATTTCAAGATTAACCTCAAATGCTTTCACTAAGCTGAAAGTCCATGTTACTGCATAAGTTCAGTATCCACGTTTCTCTCAGCTACAGTAAAAACTGGTCTATCCAACATCTAAGTGAGTAATTTGAGGTAAAAAACTTACCTCAAAAAGTAAACACCACAAGAATTGAAATAAACATCATCAAAAAGTTTGACAACTGAAGCTAAACCATAAGGAATCATGAAGAAAAAGCAACCTTTAAAACAAGTTATATGCTAGTAGTTTAAATGGTGACAACTTACAAAATAAAACTTTGTCTTAAAAAAAGCAGTCCACTAATTTTTATTAGCATCCATCTGAAGAAATCATTCTTCCCTTTCTACAGAGCCTGAGAACAAAGGCAAAAGTGTTAAAACATTAACAAAAAATTCACAGTGCCTCTCAGACCTATGTAAGCATGAACCACTACTCCCAGAAACCACCTTTCCTCCTGTATTATTTTCTTAAGTAACCCACATTCAGCAAGGCGATTCTAGAGAGTCGTGCATTTTTCAGGAACTTGATCTCTCTCTTCAAAACAGACACCCATCCACCGTGCAGGGAACAAGAGCTACTACTATTGCACAGCAGCATCCAACACGAGATTAAGTAGTATGAAGAGATGAAGCCACCGTTGATTTTGATCCTAGTAATCAAACACGAGCTTACAAGAGAGGATGCACTTAGATCTTGGAAACAACACTGACAAATACTTGGTTAGCTATCTTACAATTCAGCAGTTCGGAAGATTATGAAAAGTGTTGTCGCCACATTCAAATCAAGGGCTCTTTAAAACATACTTCCATAAAAGAAAACAAAGACTTGTAAATGTCTCACTTAACATAAAAGACATGTGGCAGAATCTAAATCAAACAACCCACCCAGCAAACTGGTGCCACAGAATTCAAAATTAAAGAGACTGAGACAATGACATAATTTAGCTTTACATATGCAAAGACAGACATCTAAAACCATTTTATCTGCTGATTCATGTTCAAAAACACAGTTAAATAACCAAGCAATTCTAGTGTCGATGGAACTCCTACAGGGTTTACCAAAGTTCAGGGTGCAGACCTTCTATCAAAGCTAACACTGAAACTGCTACAGACTGTTAGTCTTGCACTGCCAGCTGCGTAAAGATTAAAAATCAAAATTAGTCAAAACCACAAAAATTATCGTCACTCAGCCTCGCTGATGGCCGTATTTTGTAGGTTTACAACTGTGCCTTCAGTTAACCATTGTTGGCAAGGTTCCACTCCCAGAAAACACCGATTGCCTTTCACACTGCAACTCTCATAGGCCCGTAAGAATCCCACTTTATAAACCAGTGTGAGAGTCCTGTTTCCATAGGTCTGAACTGAACTCAGTGAAAAAAATAAAGCTTAGACTAAATAAAATATGCTAGAGAGATATACCTGAAATCAAGTCACTGACTGAAGTCATATCTCCCTGGAAACACAAAACACGGAACAATCCCCCCACTGTTCACAGACAAATACTTAACATACTATTAATTTTACATGCCAAATCAACAAAAGCTTCACCTACCAGATTTCGGAGTATACATATTTACACTGATAAAAGTAACAACTGCACTTACTACTGCTGTATTTCTGTCATAACTTATTAAGAAGCTAAATGAATGGGTTTCAGAATAAATGAATAGAATAAAATTCTAAAATATGGGTAATGAAGTAAACAAAGCAAAGAAAGAGATATTAACAGATGATTAAATCATGCTTTATTGACTTTTTAAATATTGAAGTTAAGGAGCTGCTGAGGAATAACAGGAATCTGCCTGAAGCCAAGAAAGCCAAGGAAACAACAGATCAAAACTGTCTGCCAACTAGCCCAGACATAGGGTCAATGAGAATAAATTTAAACCTCTGAAAATGTCAGCATTAGGGAAACCAACTTGTGTGACTGAACTTTCGATGAAGGCAGAAGCTCTGCTTCTTTACCCCAGTAGGGTATCCAGGATTTCCAACTGCCAGTACTAAGAACTCAATAGCTTGCATCATCCCCCTTGCTGAAGGGATTAAACTACTGATATGGAGAAAGCTGTTCCTTTTTATTCTCTACAATAGACATGCTACAGGACAAAACAGAGGAAAAGAAATTAAATTGGGCTTCAGTCCTTTCGCTTACTAGCCTACCTCTCATTTTCCTAATGTATTTCCAAAGCTATCCTCCTTAACTGGAAGGACATGACCTTACTAAAATTCAGAAAAACTAGTAGCAACGTTTTATGTTCTTAAAATTATGATTTGTTGTCCTGTCTTAGAAATAAAAAGTGTGTTCATAGGAGCAGAATAGGTAATTCTCAAACAGCCATTTTAAAGAATATATTTGAGACATTTACCAAAGTGAGAGGACAGAAAGAGCTACATAAGAACAAAATGCTCTTGAGGCAGCAGCTGAATGCTTATAAGCATGATTAAAAAAAAAAAATCTCCTTGAAAACCTAGGGCTGGGCAGTGGTAAGATTTCACATTTGGACGTGGTTTTTAAAACAACAGCTATCCAGAAGTTACTTGAGTGAAATGCCAACCGTACCTTTTATTATTGAAAAAATAATTATGAATTACGTGTCCCCATATTAAGTTTTTTTCCTGACCTCCACCCTTTCACAGTGCTGTCAGTGCCTGCCTCTACATCTACTATCCAGCATTATTAGTCAAGAAACTTTTTGCAGCCCTACAATACCCAGAGCTAACATCCCATATTGCTTCTGACTTCATCATCTAAGAGGTGAACCACGAACCACAACTGAAAGCTAAGTATGTCTATGCCAAGCAGCAATGTTAAAAACTAAGCATTTTATTAGCAACAGTAATACCTTCTTAATACACTACTGAGCAAATAAGTGCATATCCTTTAATCAACTAGTCAAACAAACACTGTTAAATGGGGGGGGGAACAACTTCTGTCCCTCGTTACCTATCAATAAAGGGAAGACAGAGTATTTACGTAAAACATTCCATCATGAAACTTCTGGGTTTAAGCTTTACTTAAATAGAACACATGTAGTTTTATAACTAAGACAAAATAAATCCGAAGTTCCCACAATGTTTCTGGATTAGTAACTGGGATAGCACCTGATGGCCTAAGGCTTAAAAGCCTTGAAAGTGAAACAGATCTCTCTGATTACAACTGCCACAAACTTCTACCTTAGAACTTTCACCTGTCCCTCCCACCACTCCAGCAGGAGGGGAACAGAGGCTAGCCCAGCAATACCTTCCAAATAAACAGCCACCAAACTCTTCACCAGAGAAAACACAGATGCTTACTATCCAGACAGTACTTGCAGTGACAACAGGAAAAAAATGGGGGGTGAAAGGCTGCTTTCCCTTTTACAGAGCTGGTTTATGCATTAGAGGAAACTAATGCTTAATTCCCATCATTAACAAGCAAAAAAGACCCCTCAATCAAAACTCCACCGTGAAAGGACTGCTTTCTAAAGAAAACACCAATCTTAGTTCATCCCTACAGATCTGGAACCTAATGAAATCTGAGACCTTTAGTTGGAAAACAAATTTGCATTGTATCATCAACTCAGGCTCTGTGCTCTCAGATGCGCTTCATTCAGCATGCAGTAATGAGTTCATTAAAGCAGCATCACTAGCATTTTTAAAAGCAGTTTTGCAGGCGAAATTTTTTAAAGCAGTTTCCTAAACAATGCTCAAAAAAAAAAAGCCTCTATTTTTTCTTTGGGTTAAAAAAAGTGATTCCTCCAGCTAAAACATACAGATGTTGTGGCCAAGGTTATACAAGGAGATCTTCATTAAGTTGAGCAATTCCCATTTTGTATCACTGCTTTACCAGACACGAATGGGTGAATTCCTCATTAAACAAACTGAAGCTGCACCACAGCTATCCAATGCAAATAATACAGTTCTTTTTAAAAATAGCAGGAGAACATCAACATCAAGGCTTCGAGCAAGATAAAATGGGGGAAAAGCAAACAAACTCATCTGAGGAAGGTTATTCCCTTCTCTTCTACCTTTCCTTGCTTCTTCACCACCATCTCCTCCTCCCTCCCACTGGGAGCTAGTTTAAGGCATTCCCTGGTTTTCCACTTTTTCAGGCTCCCAGCGAAGAAATCAACCACCCGCAAATATTTTGTACCTCCACCCCCTCTCTCATGAGCTGAGCTTTCAGAGCATCCCCACCGGCACTGCCGCCGAATTACTTAATTGTTATCATTACTGTGCTCTCAGCACCGGCTCAGAACAAAACCAGCACGACTACACCCTCGCCGGCTAT
>JANHFX010024513.1:0-21828 GCA_027560015.1 Chloroceryle amazona | reverse complement strand
GTCGGGAAGTCTTCGCTCGTTCACCTCTTATGCCAAAACCAGGTGTTGGGAAACCCGTCGTGGACAGTGGGCTGCTCGGTGGATGTTCGAGTAGGTGACATGCCCAACCTCCTGGTAGCCTTAGCTTGGCGCGTGTGCGGGAAAGGAAGGGTTTTGACGTAGTTGGGTTTTTTGCTTTTCATTACTTACTGCTCCAGAAAGAGGTGTGTTTCCATGTTCTGTTTTGCTGAGGGCTTGGTCTTTTGAAGAAACTAGTACAAAATGTGAGCCAAGAACTTGTGTGGGCAAGTTCTGGCCTTCCAAGGTTGTCAGAATCAAACAAGGTACTTGTTCCCTGAAGCACCTCCTCACTGCAGCGGCCACTGGAGTGTTGCAAGTTACGGAGTGGCCGGTTGAAGCCAGAAAGCACAGAATTTATACTACACTTCCCTGAGAAACAGTTAATGCACAGCTTAATTGTCAGCCAAATGTGTTGGAGAAAACCAATTTGCTTGTTTCATTTGAGGGTACTGCCTGTGACCGTAGGGTTGCTTCTCCTGTCTGCTCACTGCAGGACCTACATGAAGATACTCAGCCAGCAGTTTTTTCACCTAACCTACAATCCTCATGGGATAGTGAAAAACGCTTTTTTCCTTTATCACTCTTTGCCGCATTCTCATTGAAATGCTTGCCATAGGTTAGGAATATATTTCCAAAATTTGGGGTAAGAAACATGTTTGACCATGATGCAGAACTATATAGCGGATCCGGCGGCAAAAAAATGTTGATTAATTAGTTCAGTTGAGATGTCAATGAGAATTTGGAGAGAGAAAAGGCACGGTCAGTTGAAATCTAGTCAGCTGTGTTAATATTCTCGCAATACTACCATGTGGCTTTTAACAACTCTTAAGAAGTCATGACCTTATTTTTTTTTTCATTTACTTCCACAACATGCTATTTCCAAGCACATCATGAAGAATTAGGTTTGTTAATAATGAGGTGGAAAGGACACTCCCTGCCAATCTGCCAAGCTCCATCCCATATAGAGCTGTTGCTTGACCCATTCCATCTCTCTTCTACTTGAGAGATTTGCAGTTCTGTCAATGCGAGAATTTACAAATCTCTACCTAAATACAATAATCCTGTCAGCTGAAAGTTTAAGTCTCGTGTGGATTAATTCCTGGGAGCTGGTGCTGTGGTTATCTATGACGTGAATTTCTCATCAGATCCATGACTACAAAGAAGGGACTCCAGAAGAGAAGACCTACTACATTGAGCTGTGGGACGTTGGAGGTTCAGTGGGTAGCGCCACTAGTGTGAAAAGTACACGAGCAGTATTTTATAACTTGCTGAATGGTAAGTGTGCTTGGTGTAAAGCTGGTTTGGGTGAAAATCTGGTATTAGCACTGGTCTGTTACCAGCTGTCTCTTGGTCCTGGGGCATGATTCCTTTAAGCCTGGCTGAGGGCTGTATTCTTCTCTCTCCTGATTCCAGTACATTTATATGGGAAAAAAAACCCCAACCGAAACTATTACCATTCTTAGGCATAATTTTATGTATTCAGTTTTGAACCAGAAAGCTGTTTTAGGCAGACCCATGCAGTTGAGCATCATCAGCCTTTCACTTCAGTCTTGTGCAGCTGGTGCAACAGGGAGCCTTTGAAGTTGCAGGGATGTCCCTCTCAGCTACACTTGCAGACATAAAGGTTGCTGTCACCTTTCCAGGTCTAGTACACATGCAGAAATGAGATTTATATTTTCTTGTCTGTTCTGTTCCAAAGCCTACAGCACAGAAATAATAATTTGAATTTATGTGAACTTCAACAGTTATATCGTACCCTTGAAAATTTGAATTGTTCTCCCATAAAACTGCAATAGGCCAATAACTGTCTTGCCTCTGCTCATTTAATTTGCCAAATTATTTTCAAGCAGAGTCTTGCAGCTTGCTGTATATAGAAAGCAGTGTGTTTTATACCTTCTGTTGATATGGCAGTTTAAAGGCCTAGTAGTTCATCTGTACCACCAATAAGAGCAAAGAAGAGATGATAAACTTAACAATGCTGTATTTCAGTTGTCACTTTTTGTCACCCAGATAGTTCACTAAAAATAGATGTATATCAGTTTAACATCTGCTTCTGAAGATCTGTCTCAAATACTCTGTTCGGTTCATTTTTCTCATTCCCAGTCATTTGAGGGCCTCTCAATAATGTGTTAAGCTATGCAATAAACATTTATGCTCTGTGATTACTGAACTAGTTATTTCTTCCTCCTTTTCCGGGAGGAAGGCTGTGTGTAGGTTCCTCTTGCTTATATTGTTAACCAGACCTCTGTAACTAATGTTGGAGTTGAGCTGCGTCCTCAAATCAGGCCTCTTTGGTTTTAAAAAAAAAAGATTTAAAAAAAAAAGGTTTCTTTTTGACACAAATCCACAGGATGCCAGTGAGTGTGGGTCAGACTTGGAAATAGCCTAGAACAGCCTATTAGGAGATGAAATCTTGAACTTATGTGTCTGAATTCTAATTGATGATGTTATTGAAATAGAGTTATTTATCTCCACTGCCCAAAAGGTATTATTAGGCAGCTCGCATATGAAAACTGTTGACTTTGGTAGTTAGCCTTGGGTCTGCTTTCTTTCATTAGATTAATTCCTTCATTAGGGCTTGTCTCACAAATTGCCTCTATCTGACCTGATTTGAGAAGATGAATGCATTCCTTCTGCCTGACTGCTGGTACTTTCTGGCCTTGCAGTGGTCTGAAAACCTGAGATTGAAAGACAGCTACTGTTTGGTGGTGGCAGCATCTGTGCTTCTTCTCAGGAAGACCTGGTTGTTGACAAGGTTAGGCACAGTTTGCTTTTGGTTTGACCGCAGATCTGCTTTGGTGACCCTTTCATCTGGTGTGTGGACTCTGATAGTATAGGACAGTGACTAGGCAGTAAGGTGGTGACTTGCAGACCTTAATGGGGGAGGAATGTTTCCTTGAGTAGTCATTGGTCCCGCCTGCTCTTTTTTGATGTTGACACAGTCTTTTTCTGCTGGCACAATTAACCGTGTAGGTTTTCAGTGAAGCAGATAAGGGAACTGGCCAATCAAAAACTGTAATTGAGGATGAGTGTCTGGAGGCAGAGAGTATTTCTTGCAGATTATGCAGCAGTGCCTCTGAATTTATTGCTGTAGGACAAATTATGTTTTATCGGGCTTTTTCTCCCTACGCTGGGGGTGGACACGCAGTTGAGTTGCCTTTTTATGCTGTTACTGAGATAAAATGCTTTGAAATAGGGCTATGGTTGTGATAGGCTGGGAACTCTCATAGGAGAATCTGTGCACAGTTGTGGGGTACTGGAAAATGTTTGTGGAAACGTGTTCTGTTCATAATGTGTACAGTGGGTGGCACCTTTGGGAGTTAAGGTGAAAGATTTAAGTTTTTTCCACTTGTAACTGTGAAATGTGTTAAGTACAAATTCTGATGAAGCTAAGGGTTATATTTCCATTTTGTCCTTGTATTAATGGTGGTTTGAAGTCTGGAGGAAGTGGGAATGTTCCACGGGTTGCAGAAGATTTGAATAACTAGAAGAAATTTGCTGGCAGGCATTGGTAATTTAGTTAGGATCTGTGGTCATCAGAAGTGGTTGTCATTTGTTACCAACACAGGCTATGAAATTTGTCTGGCTGTTTTTCTATCCTGGACTTTACCTTTTGAAGGATCATGGTAATGAAAATTGCTAGAAGCTTAATCTTAAATACATGAAATCTTATTAATTAATGTTTCTACCGGCCATTTGGTGGACCATGGAAGTTTATCAGAATCAATTTCCCCTTCGGATACCTCCCCAAGTATGTAGCATTAGTTCTTGAAAACTCAGGAAAGCAACAGTATCTCTGTACTCTTGGAAACAAAGGAATAGCCTTTAGACTTCTTAGATGATGTGACAAAAAGATAGTTATGCTTACCAATTAGGTGAAAGAGAGAAAGGCTAAATTCTCTGCTGCAGTAACAGAGTTTCAGTATCATTAGGACTAGACAGAGGAGAATGAGGGAATGCCTGCAGGTCTCTTGCAGATTAAACCCTGAGGTGGCTGTTCATTTCCACCTTCATGAGATCTTTCTCTTAGCTCTTACCCAATTCCCGATAAGCAGCTTTAAAAAACCTGTTACATCCTTATATTTTCAGCTTTACTCATTCACTGTAACTGCACTGGTTAGGCATCCCTTTCTTCATTCTCAGGTATCTGGGAACCTGCAGATGTCATTTTGGTAAGATAAGGAAAAAAAAAAAAATTATCTTTAAATAGCATCTTGCTGCCTTCTCTCTTTCACTTCAGGGATAATTTTAGTGCATGACTTAACCAACAAGAAATCATCCCAGAATCTGTACCGCTGGTCTTTGGAAGCACTCAACAGAGATGTCGCTCCAACAGGCGTTCTTGTGACAAACGGGTGAGTGAAAAACACACGTGCAGGGTTAAGATACAGTAATTACAAGGTGTTATGGAAGTCTTGGTTCAACCCTAAAGCTACCTGAAGTCCACATTAAATTAGATGTGGTTAAACCTTTAAGAAAGAAATTAAAAAATGGGAGTATCACAGAAAATTACTGTTCTTTTTTGGTTTACACTCCCAATCGGGCAATTCTGCCAGCAGATTCCCAAACTGCACGGCAGAGACCTTGTGTTAATGGAAGAGGTGTTAACTGCATCCTTCATTTGTCTGAAGCCTCTGTGAGATTGGGTCCAGTCCCCGATACCTGAAGACTTGTGTGTCCATCCCGAGACACGCAAAGCCTTTATAGAGGAGTTGTCGTTGGGTGGCATGCCTCTATTCCAAAAGGCTTTCCCTCCATGCATTGAAACTGTGGAAGTTCACTTAATTATTTTTTGATTTGGATGATGGGGGAGTTATTTCAGGAGTGTGGCTAAGAAAGCTGGAAAACTCTGCTTAAACAGCATATTCATAATTGGTTTTCCAATTTTATCCAATTAGTTTCCATCTTGTCAAATATTTCCTCCTGTAGCTCCATGCTCCTGTTATAGATGTAGTCAAGGAGGTTTTAAGATCATTGATAAACCTCACGCAGGAGCAGGGAAGCAATAATAAGAGGTAGCTTTTTGTGGGAAGAACATGAATTGTTTATCTGCCTGTGCCGGTATGGCGATGTTTCCGTAGAATCATGGGAGAAGGGAAAGAGGATTTGCATTGCATAAACTGCAAATTTCTCCATTTTTCCCGCATATGGGTTCTTTACAATCATTTTCATTTTCAAAAGTTTAACTTCTGTCAGGGACAGATGCTTGGGACTAGCAATTGCTTGGTCAAGTTGTTGCTGTTGGTTGTAAAACTACTTTTCAAAAGTTTGATTTAGCTAAAAATGGAAGACAAGTGATTATCCTAACTGAGGAGAATTATTGGAGCTTGAATTTCTGATGTAATTTAAGTGTAATATTATTTATTTTATATCTTTGATCACGATACATACCTGAATCAAAGCTTGTTGGAATTCAGCTTTTGGTGGCTACCTTTATTTGAATGTAGAAGAATTAGTAACTTGACACCACACAATTTTTCTTTGATCTCACCTGGAAAAGGTGATGACTGTACGTAGGAGCTCCAGATGTTAAGAGATACCAGTTCCCTGATCTGTCTCTGGCAGCACATGCTTGGTACAATACTGGAATTTCTGTTTCTTTCCTCTTTGTGTTAGCATTTTTTCTGTGGTTCATCTATGCTGAGAAGAAATCCAACTTGTGGTTTCTTTTCTCTTTCAATTCCTGTGTAGTGACTTAGGTACAGAGACCTTTCCTTAATTTACAGATACAGCACATCCTCACTTAGATAATGACTCATAATAAATAAATAAGCATTATTTGAAAGGTACAGGGAAGCTGATGGTGCCCTTGTGCCCACTGATGTATGACTGTCGCTTCATTCAGGACTCTTTGTTTCCCCAATCAGTGACTATGACCGTGAACAGTTTGCCGATAACCAGATTCCACTGCTGGTAATAGGAACTAAGCTGGATCAGATCCCAGAAATGAAGCGGAATGAAGTTTTGACCAGAACAGCTTTCCTGGCTGAGGATTTCAATGCTGAGGAGATAAATTTGGTAAGTATCCTTGTCACCGGTGTTGTTTTTCTTTTAAACGGGAGTGAGTCCAATTTTTAGTCAGCAAAGATGTTGTGACAAGAAATAAGCTTTTGGAGATGTTCTCGGTGATTCTGGAGTCATTATGATTGGCCATCCCCATTGCTCAATAAAACAATTGTCTTTGTTTCACTATAGAGAGTCGTTAGATAAGGTCCCTGAAGCTTGGAATTGGTGGTTGGGGGATAATTCTTCTTTTCCCTGTTCTTAGTTCTGACATAGACTATCTTTAAATGAAGCATCAAGATCACTTTCTTTATATATCTATAGTGTGTGTGTATATACGTATATATATGCACGTGTGCTGTGTGAATGCTGGTTTGTACATACACAGGCATGTACAATCTCACGTGTAGCCCGTGCAAACTGTTGGCTGACTCTATAGCTGGTAGCAGGAGGAAGACATGGTGCACAGAGGGGAGTACTTGGAATTCTCTGATTCACAAAACATTTTGTTTCAAATGACCATGGAGCAGAAACCAGCCGACAGCCTTTGTTTTCCCAAGCTGATTGCATGTGCTGGGGGAAGGGTACGGTGGTTTCCCTCTGTATGGCTTCCTCGCATTAATTACCTTGTGCCTGGTTTGTTGCTGTCCTACGTGTGTTCTAGGATTGCACCAGTCCTCGTTACTTGGCTGCAGGTTCATCCAATGCTGTCAAACTAAGCAGGTTTTTTGATAAGGTAAGTCAAGACAATTAAATAATGTTTTACTGTTCTGTGTACTGAAGGCTGTGATTGAACATGGAACAACAGCTGGCTGCTCCTGTCACATTCCGCTTTTTGAGTTGATTCAAGGCAG
Organism: Chloroceryle amazona; assembly: GCA_027560015.1. Lineage (NCBI taxonomy): Eukaryota > Metazoa > Chordata > Aves > Coraciiformes > Cerylidae > Chloroceryle > Chloroceryle amazona. Next base: position 14,911 of record JANHFX010024513.1, on the reverse strand, counting down.
GAGGAGGCTTGGGAGGCCCAAGATTGGTCTGCTTTTGGAAACCTGCAGAAAATAGCTCAACTGCTTAAAGATTTAATTTTTGATTCACATAGAACAATGAAAAAGAACTTAACAAACGTGGAGACGCTTTACATTTGCTTTCGGAGTCCTTTGGCAAGCCAGAAGTTTTACAGTGTGCTGTGGTAGTAACGTGTTTATGTTTAGCTTTGTTGATCCTGGTTAAAGCAAAATTTAGGAATTAAGGAATTTAGCATATTACTTTTCCTTCCCTCAAAAGAGAATATCACCTTCATTACTAAAGAGGGCTAATTAAATTAGTTCCATAGAAGCTGAGGATAACACAGCTTTACTAAGAATGACTGGAGGTGGCAACTACTTCTGTGTGTGAGAGTGCACTGCACTTAAAGTAGCAGGCCTAGAGCAAGGTGCACAGGCTCAGACCTTGTCCCGGTTAGCCATGAGTGTCAGTGCTCATGTGTGAAGTGTTGATTGGAATCTGAGGTTATGTGTATGCTGTGCCAGCTAAGGTCATTCTCTGCTTTTCACAGGTCATAGAGAAGAGATACTTCTTAAGAGATGGCAATCAGGTTTGTCATTTTTCTTCCTTTTTTGTTTTGTTTCTCCCTGTGTGATGTGAACTGCTGACAGAGTCCTCTTTAAAACATGGGTTTCATGCAACTTAAATGATAATCCTTGCTGGTAATTGAGTTTTTAAATCTGTGGGAGTGCAGCTGTTTTGGATAGACAGAAAAATGGCTGACTTTTGTCATCTGAAGAATTTGTCTGTAATGTGATTGGCAGTGAAATAATTAAGTATGCTGACATAGTAGAAGTAGCAAGAGTGAGGTAAAATGGGCGAATGCGATCTCTTCCAGATCTGTCAGCTTCAGGCTGCTTGATTGCAGCCAGAGATGCTGTCCTGAAGGTCGATGAAAAGGCTTTTTGTGCACAGCTGGAACTAGCATTTTGCCTTTTGTACAGGTAGTTTTCATAGAACCAGTGGAGCCACAAGACAAATGGCAGTGTGATACCAGCTTGTAATTCATTCCTAAAGGGCTGGATTAGCTGTTGTCAGTAGAGCTGGTGAAGAACTAGCAAAAATTACTCTCATGGTTTGGGTAAAACACTTCAACTTTTTGTGCCCCTCTGCTTTCCCGTGTGCAGCCTACAGTGCTGGGAGTAGCAAGGTTCCATTTATCATATCTGTGAGGTGCTTACAAATTACCACCAATAGCACCACTGGAATGCAATCAAATATTTCATTAGATGTAGCTATGCAGAAGGCCCCTTAGGGAGAGTGGAATAAAAAATAGTCACAAATTACAAAATGCTTACTTTTTTTTTTTGAGTGGGTTTGGGTTGGGTTTTTTTAATGCCTTTAAAAAAAATAAATTAGCTTTTTCTTCTTTCTGTTCTGCATGATGCCGTTTATTCCTTCCCTCTCCCCTCCTTCCCACATTCTAGTGAAAGGAAGTCTATCTATCCTTCCATGGGCATAACAGCTCAATGCAGAAATCTGCTTCTGTACTATTTGTCTTTGATGCATGCTGTAAGATTTTTATTTTTCTTATTTGATCAGTTTTAGTGGCTAGCCAGGGATTAACTTCATATTCCTTATGGCCACGTGCCAAAGATTTCAGCCTGCTGATGACTGCTTTCATCTGCCTTAACTGACAAGAAGTCAAAAGCTTTAAAGAAATCTCAAGTAGTGGACAGTCATAGTTAAAGAGACAAATCCAAACTGGAACTGGAGATTTCAGTATAACCTCTTCATGTTATTATTTGAAATGATCTACTTAATATAAATCTTATGAATGTATTTGTGGGTTTTCTACAATAGGTCTCTTCGATCACTCGTGTTTTGAGGTATTTTTATTACAGACTTCTTCAGGATGAAAAAAATGATAAGTTTTAAATTGTTCGTAGCTATGACTTCAATCAGATGCCTGATAAAATAAATAAATAATTGTTACTCTTAATTAGTGACTTTGATATAAAAATTGCGAAAGCAGATAAGCTTTTACCTGTGGCGTCCTGCTACTTTTCAGTTACAATGATTGCATTTTTCTTTTTGAATTCCCAAGCCAGTTTCCATTAGATGAACCTTTGTGCAAAATCTGCCTGATTTTTGCCTTAGAGATGATTGCTTTTCAGAGATGAACAAAACAATTCCTCAATCAGCACCTTGAATACCTGTTTGAGTTTTGGGCCTGAAAACAATAACTGAATTTACTTAAATTTGGGGGGGGTTAGTGGACTTTTATTTTGGGTAAGCTCTTTACCTTTCTCAGTTTACCAATGAAGTATGTAACCTAAGGGGTCTACTTCGTAGTGTAAATTATGGTTTTGTCCCTTACCATCCATTCAGGCTGATGTTCTTTTGGCACAATTTGTAGCGCTTGGTAGACAACTTCCATTTTAATATACTGTGAGAGTGGAGTTGTTTTGGGAGGATGTGTTCACTGGGTCAGCCCTTTCTGCTTCTTAATAGTCAGATATGGAAAGATGTCTCTGGACTGTACTCAAATGGTTGTATGATACGCCAGCAGGACAGACATCTGACAGTGCTAGAAAGCAGGATGTCTCCCTCCTTTGAGGGATTCACGGATGCATTGATTGCAGATCTGTTTGAAATACCGTTAAGCCAGAGAAGCTTCTGATGGCTTCAGGTAGACTTTCTTTGTAAGCACTCATTGTCGTGGCCTAAGCAGTATCTACAGATAGGCTGCAAAAGCAGCAGTGCTAATCCTTTGCATTGTTGCAGCCATTTCTATTCTCATAACTTTTTTAAAGCTCTCAACAATTGATAAAACTGTACTTTCAACTACCAGTGAAGTGCAGCTGTCTGAGGTTAGAAGGCATCAAGTCTCACCAGTTCTTTAATAGGACTTGCTAATACTATTTTATAGTATTAAAAATTAATGGAGGAGAAATTCTTGTATGCATTTGAATCTGGGGGGAAATACGGACTTTGAAACCTGTAATTAACTGATTTAGGATTTGCCCAAGGAGTAGAGGCTTTCATTGTAACCCTTGCCAAAAAGCCTTAAGGAGCTCCATAGAAGAAACGAGCCATACTCAAGTTTTGCAGCTTGTTAATTAAGGGTGCTCCTCTAGCAGTAAGCTGAGGCATTTTAGTCCTGGTTCTAGAGGTGGTGTGGAAGAGGAAGGCCTTGTAGCAGTTGGCTTGGTAACAGATGCTCAAATGTGGGCTAGGGGGAGCTCATGCTGATTCTGACATGATGACTTATCTTTCCTGTCTCTAGATTCCTGGCTTCTCTGAAAGGAAAAGGTTTGGAGGAGCAACGCTGAAGAGCCTTCATTATGATTGAACACTGAAGAAGGGGAAGATGACTTCTCTGAGTTCCAAAGGACATTCTCATTCCGACTGGATGCTTAAAGACAATAATGCTTATGACAAGCAGAGTAAAATGATATTACAGCCAGGTAGACTCCTGAAGCTACTTTTGCTGGAAAAGACATGGGGAAGAATTCCCAAAAACCTGACCTGAAGCCTAGAGTCCTCCTTATGACTGGGGACATTTGGGGAAAGTGTGCAATAAATTGATGCCTCTCACACTGCTGTGGGAAACTTTATCATACACAGCACGTGTATGTCACATTTTTGTCCCCACTTTTGAAAACTTATGGACAGTCTGCGATGAATTACGTTCATTTTGCCTCTAAAGGAAAGATGACACTGAGCGGGTTTCTCATTTACGGTAAAGTGAACAAAAATGTAAGGATGGGTGAGGAATGGTCTGGAAAATAATAGAATGCCTTCTTTAAATTAATGGTGTTGTCTCACTTGGAACACACTGCTCAGCCCTATTCAAAAGGGATAAAAGAAATAGGCGAGAGATGAAAAAAAGACTTGCAACCTTAAAAAGAAATGATGAGTGGAAAACAAGTGGTATTAATTCTGCAGCTTAAATTAAAATTGTTTACTTTGGAGAGGACAGAGTGAATCAGGTACTCCTGTTTATCTTTTCATAATTGAGTGTGGTCTTGTTCTTAATGTTGAATTTAAAAGGCAGTGCATTGAAAGCTGATGGAAAAAGTATGGTTTTATACAATGCTTATTTGGAACAAATGTGACATGGTCTTACTGAGCCTGAGGGCTTAGCGGATTCGGAAAACATGAAATGGAAAAGCATCCTCTGAATTAGAAGGGACAGAAATTTAAAAGGGATATAAAATCCTGTAAAAAGTAGGACCTGAGCAGGATTAGAAGGAAGGTTCTGTGATAGGTGTGTTTCCTTTTCACATTTAGTACTAGGGATAAAGGAGACTTGACCTGGTCTGATCTAGCTGGTCTGGTCTACTCTGCAAACTGTTGTCTTCCTAAATAGCCCAAGCTTTGCATGGTTTCTCACCTCCACAGAATTATATGAAGTGGTAAAAGCCTGATTTATGGCAGCTTCTCCTTTCTCCTCCTTCCTCACAGTCACCTCTAATGGTTGAGCCTCTGGCAAAAGCTAACTAAGAGCTGGAGTTAGATATAAATACAGATTAATAATAAATGGGGATAGAAGAAAGTAAAATGCTGGTGTGAAATTGACAGCGAGCAGAGTTCTGCAGGCTCCAGATTACATCTGCCTGCAGCTCTTCTTTAGCAGCTGCTTGGAAATAAATGGAAAACTGGCCATTGCTACTAATCAGGCACAGAAATGACAGCTAGGTGCACCACCAGTCAAGCTTATTAAAAATACCGATACTTTGCTTTTCCTTAGGCTATTTCCAGAAAGGTCTTAGAGCATTTGCAAACATGAGCACAGGAAGTTTTTAGATGCTTCTACGAAATAGGTTATTAGTTTACATTTAGTTTATGACCAGGAAAAAATAAGGTACTGAAATATTCGTAGCAGATAGCCCGTGTCTGAGCTATGCAGCTCACGACAGCACCAATGCTCCTTTGGCAATAAAAGCTGAAATGATTTTCTCAAGGTCAGGGCTGTTTCAGGGTAACCAATTCTGGGTTCTGTAAGGTCACTAAGGAACTGCAGAGCAGAACAAGCAGGGTAGGGCTTTTTCTTCCTTCACCCTGTGGCTTCTTTCAGAGAATTGGGACCGTTGCAGAGTAAGGGAGACCATTTAGTTTAAGATGCTGCAGGAAGGAGCCGTTGCACAGCTCTTTCATTTGGAGGAAGCAACTTTCAAAAGTAGCCCTCTTCAATTAACCAAGAAAGAGCATGGCTTCCATTAAAAAAGAGCGTGGCTCAGCGTGCTGTAGGGCCTCACTCATATTTGTGTGTTCACTGCTCAGGCTCCACAAAGAGGAAACAAAGCCTTTGTATGAGAAACCTTGTGAAGGTCAGTTGGTGCTCCAGGAATAGGAAAGAATGCATAAGCCCCATGCATCGGTGGGGTTGAAGTTATGACAATCAGGACTCAGGAGCAAATCAGAAAGCGATAACTGTCATGGTGGGAAGGATAGAAGATAAAGGGAATCGTACCAAGGAAAAGTAGAGCACATGGACAAGGGGTAGGAGGCTAGCGGTTTGAGATAGAAGTGTGCTTGAGACTGTGGCTCCTGCTCTAGGTTCAGCTAAGTCAGGTATGGCCACCTGAATGAGCCATAAAAGCTCCTAAGCTTCTAGGATATCTCCATCCGCTCTTGAACTTACCTGCGCAGTCTGACGAGTGACTTCTTGGTCAGTCTTGCTGTCCTATCTGTGTCATGAAGGAGGCTTCCATGGAGGCATGGTTCTGATGTATCTGTTTATCAAATTGTAGTGTTTTCAGTACATTGGGAGTGAAAGAGTTCACCCTTTTTTATTTTAGTCTGGATGTTTAACTTGATGAAAATGAGAGCCAGAGTTGTTCCAAGCTGTTCGTGCTGTCACAGTGTTTATTCTGATATCAACACCATTAACTCTGTCCTGCCACAAACAAGTCATTTCACTTCAATGGTTTTCATGCACCGAAATCCTTTAGATAGCTGTCAAGAGTAAAGGCTAAATTTCTGTGCTGTCTCCATCAGTACCCCTGAAAAATGATTGCAGACCCATCTGACCATGATCACTGTGCTTTAGTGTTTGTGGTCCCAGACTAGCACAGGTTGCTTTGTAAAACACCTGTGTGCTTTTTTCCATAATTTTTACCCACTTCTTGTATTTCCTCAGGGTTGAGCTAAGGATATGAGCATAGTCAAGTTATGTTTAAATATAATCCTGAAATTTCATGGGTTTCCCATGCTTGGGGTTTGGATAATTGCACTATCCCTGTTTCGTGGGTTTTACCTTTATGTGACTGACACATGCTGCAGCTCTCTTGAAACAACTCCATGCAGTTTTAATTTGGAGTGGTAGTTTCTGTTTTCTTAAATGCAACACAGAGGAAGAATGGGCTGATAATTCAAAATCAGACAAATCACGGGAACTGGCAGAAGTCGTTGCAGGTTCCATGAGCCTGCTGACTAGGTCTCTAGCGTGCGATTAGGTGCATGCATCTTTCTCGTTATTTTAAGCAGAGATAGCATCTCCATACACAAGTGACACCAGTTCAGCACATTACCTTGGTTGTACCCCTCTTGTTGTGTGTAGAGCAAGAACATCTCACACCTGCTGTGGTGTGTGTCGCAGCAGGATCCAGCGGGCAATGCAGAATGACCATCCCAGTTCTTTCTATTGACTTCACCCTCACTGCCCCATCCCTTCCACGCTTCTGCTTTACTTCTAAAATGTCTAAAGACCAGTTTTAAATGTGTCTTAAAAAAAAGCTGTGTTGATCTTTCTCCCAAATATTCATCATCCAGACAAACCCTTTGGGTTTTTTTGGATCATAAGCTTGAGTGCAGTGGTTGTCTTACACCTCTGTTGATGCAGTGTCCAACATCTTAGCTCTTTGAATATAAATATGTCCCTAGTCCAGATTAAGTTTTTGTTTTTTTTTGTTTAGATCTCAACAGGTAAGCACAATTAGGTGTAATTTTTCCTTCTAGGACAAGGCATTGTGTAATGGGGTCATGTATGTTGATGATGTTACGTTTATTTTTCAAGGAAGTACTAGCTCCTTGTCAGAATCTGAGTACCTGAGCAGACAGAGTTAGCTGTGTTGCTGTTTGCACCTCATCTCCTTCAGCTGCCCAAAAAAGGTTCACCTCCAAGCTTGGGGCTGGGATACCAGACAACTTCTCTGCATCACACTTTGCTCCTCCCTTGATAGGTTTCACCTTTCTTTTCTCCATGCCCCCCATGCCCTCTATGACACTCCCATCTGTCTTGCCTCTGTCCGCCCATACCTCCATTCTCTGTTCCTCCAGCTCTCTTTCTGCCATTTTCTAACCCTCTTTCTCTTGCCACTTCTCATGTCCCACCTTTCTGACCCCTCCATATTACTGGGGTCACAATGTGCCTTCTCTTTGTGCCCCTTGCTCTGCTCTCTGCTTCCCCCTTTCTTCCCTTATTTTTCTCTGTTTCTCTCTGCCATGCTTTGTCTCTCTTGCTGTACCATGGATGTCTCTGTCTTTGTGTTTGCCTTTCTCTGCATGTCTCTGTCTCTCTGTTTTTCCTACATCTTTCCTTCTCCTTCTGTCTCTCTGTTGTCTGTCACAGGCACACCCATTTCTCATCAAAGCACTTTTACCCAGTACCTTAAAACTGGAGCTACTCAATCTCTCCGTGTTATCTCCCAGGCAGAAATACATGCCCAGATGCTGTGTACCTGAGGTGTCTGCAAAGATGGCTCATGTGGGTACATTTGAGATGTGTTAGACTTCCCAGGTGCATGCAGATGAAAGGTACAGCATATAAACAATGAGCCTCCCATCTTCCCAAGGGGCTCGGCAGAGCTTTCTGGTTGATTTATAACCAACTTAATGACTGATGGGGTAGTCAGAAGCATGAGTATGTTCTAAAGATGAAAAAAGCCCCAGGTCTGTCCCACTTCATAGCTGTGCAGAAAAGTAGGAAACCCATGTGTACAGTAACCTTCAATTCTTGAGCATATATGCTTTTGTAGCAATGAGATTGCCTGCTCCTTGCAGCTGTCTTTAGCAAAGGTGCTACTGGTTTTAAGCATCTGAAACCTATCCAGTAATGGGGTTTTGGGTGCAACCGTAATACAGATTTTTGTTACTGATAATAGTATTTGAAGAGGCAGCTTCAGTATCCTCCATTCATCACAAATGAGATATGAAGTGCTGTGTTGTAGCCTGCACTCAGTAGATTTTTCGGTGAGGTATAGTCAAGTCGGGGCTTGAATCCTCGTTTCTCAGTTGATAAGGAGGTGACAGACTTTACTGATCAAAACTCTTCTTCTGCTTTTCAGCAAAGGGAGCTTAGTCCTTCTATTTCTTTTGTTAAGTCAGCTCTTCCTATTAGAAGTCATGTTCCTGTCTCACTTTGCTTATGAGGACGCCGGTTACTTTGATTCCTTTACAGGGCTGAACAAGTCTGTGGCTTAGTGCACTGGTTTTCCTTGACAAAAAGCCATTATCATTATTGATAAACCTGTCACTGCCTGGCAAGTTACCAGCAAGTGCTCAGAGGCAGAGCTTTCCTTAGGGTGTACTTTGCTGCAGCACCGTGCATTAGGTCCTCAGACAGGCACTGGTTTTGGAAAAAACATCACATAGGTGTCAGTTGGTAGAGAGGAACGAGTAAAATCAGTCCCAGTCCTCTTTAGTTTCAAATGGCCAACAAACAGCAACGCTCCGCCTACCTAGAGAGGGTCTGACGTGTAGCCAAAAGTACTGTTCTTAGTATTGCCCACTTACTGTGGGTTCATTCTAACATCTGATCAGTAAATGGGGAAAAGATGTTTCTTTATGGTCCGTGAGAACCCAGTGAAGAAGTTGAGTCTTCATCAGCACCTGTGGCCATATGAGAGGCATAAGGGCTTTTCAGTTGTGTGGGCAAAGCTACAATAAACTGTGGTTCTCAGGACCTGAGTCTAAACAGATCTTGAAGTTAGGTGTAGCTCCCTAACAGTGAGAGTGATGATGCCCAAAACAGTTAATGGAAAAAAAGCAAATCTGTCATAGTTTGGGTTTTTTCAGGGTAGAATTATTAGCTTTCTGAAAGACCCCCAGCATGTTGGTAAGGAAGTTGATTTAGATGGTCAGAGCTATCTTGGGCAGGAAAGACACTGTGAAATCCAGCTTGGGCAGTTCAGCTGCCTGGCCATCTCTTGCTGCTAATACTACTAAGTGCAGAAATGTGTTTTTTTTCCCTGCTTTGGCATTGCATCAACTGAGATACAGCTTGTTGTGCACTGTGGGCTTAGCAATGCATGGAAACTGTGGCTCCATACCTTCTGAAATCACACAGGGAAATTCCATCTCAGCGTACCACTGGGACTTCTCTCAAAAAGATGTTGAATACGTGACAAACTCTAAATACTAAGCACGCACTCTTTCTCGAATGGAAGCCTGAGTTGATTGGGCAATCCAACTTGAAGTTCATTTTTGTGACTAGGAGGAACCTGAAGTGAAATAGTGTGTGATTAACCCATGCACGTCTACGTTCCCTTTGACCTGAAAGCTAACGTTTACAAAGTGGAAATGCACTGCTGCCTTTGGGTTAAACATTTATTAAAGGACAAGGTGGCCCAGGAGATTTGAAGGCTAGGACTATGTTCAGAGTTTTTATCTTGCTGTCTTGATGCCATCCTATCTTTCTGAGGCTTATTCTGCTGTGGCCTCCATGGGCTTGATGGTCTGTCCTGCCCTTGATAAATAAAAGGTTGGATCGCAAAATTCGATGACTGTCCTAAATTATCACCCTCTTTAGCTGTTGCACCAGGGTAGGGAAGGGCAGAACAGGACAAGGTGACTAATTTTTTTCCTGACTTCTAGGAGTGGTTCTAGCCTGAAGGCAGAAGCATCACAGCAAGGTGAGCAGGTGGCTTCTCCAGCCTCTCTTCATGCAGCATCTGCTTTTTGGTGACAAGGAGCATGTGCTCTCTGCTGAAGATCACTTCTATGATCTTTCCTGCACAAATAAATGATAATAATTAACCTGTCTGGCATCTGCTGCTGAATGGTCCCAGAAAAATGACAAGGACATATTTCATAAGAGCTACTCTACAAAAAAGGTACATGTTATTAAAAAGAGCCCTTTTGGCCGCAAAGCTGTTGGCAGTGATAAAAAAGTATAAATAGTATTGCTTTACTTTATCATATTATGATGAAAGGTTCAAAAAAGAGATTAAATCCCCTGGTACTGAGTAGTACACTAGCAGATAACAAAGACAGCTGCTCTGCCGAGCTCCTGTCCCATTTGGCAGCGTGTAAAGGGTTAATAAACAGCAAGGAAACCCAAGTTGGAGAAGCTGAGATCACTGAGACAGGAGTCAATAAGTATATGAATAAATATGTGCATCAATGGATGCATTTTAGCTGGAGGAAGACAGGCAGGAGAAAAGGTTGGTCCTTTTTGAAAGACTATGCATCACTGGAAAGCAGTGGACCATCACCACAGCAGGTGCTCAGCCACATCAGAAAGGATCTGTCTGTCTCAGTTGCCTCTTAAGTATGTTGCTCATGGGACAGAAGAGCTTTACCTTTGGGACTGGACAACCACTCTCTACAAGAAGTGATGGTGAGCTGTGATGCAGTAACTGTAATCACAGCAGCGCTGGCAGATTACAGCCATGCTGGGAAGAGGTGTGCAAAGCATCGTGTAGAAATTTCTGAAGGTGTCAGCCCCCCTCTGGAAGCACATGCTCTAATAGACAACTATTAAGGTAAAAGGGCAGGAAAGAATATTCAGCTTTGCCTCTGCTACATGGCATGAAACACACATTGCATATGAAAATGTTAAAGGAGAGGATAGGGAAGCAAAGGGACTACTGTCCCACGTCTCTCTGTCCCTTTTCTCCCAGGGACATGGGTCATTCATCCATACAGTGCCCCACTACCTGAACTTGCAAGTGAATCGGCAGGAAATAAAAGGCCTTTCAATGTACACGCGATGAATTCGAGTTATTTGAGTTCTCTTTGTCTGTTGGATCCAACATAAGCTGCCTCATCTTTATGGAAAGGCTTTTTCCATTACCCTCATCTTTCGTTCGCTACTGAGATGTTGAACACCAGCTGTTAAATTTCCAAGCGAGCCCCTTGGTACTTTCTCTCATTCTACCTCTCTGAATTAGATGAGCTCCTTGCACATCTCCATCATGATGTGCAAGAACAGTTCACATCTAATAAGCTACTGGTATGCAGGTACTGTACAGCTGTGTGTACCTCATGTGGTAGCAAATACAGTTGCACTGATGTCTTACGCTTTTTACATGTTTCTTTTGGGTCTTGTTATGTATTTCAGCTGGAATCTCCTTGGAGTAAAGGCCACGTAAAACACTGGACAGATGTCATAAATCCAGAGAGAGACCTCAGAAGACACCGAACACTTTCAGTGCTCATTCATCCATGCTTAATTCATTGTGTGTATGAATTATGTTTATGTTATAGTTCAATGTGTTTCTGAATCGTATTTACATGATAATGAAGGCAGATGCTAAAATATTAATGAAGTATATCTATACTTAATGTTTTGGAAGATCTATATTTAAGAGCTGCTGCTACTAACTAAAGGGGTTAAGTTAATCAGAGAATCACACAAACACTGAGGTTAGAAGTGGCCCCTGGAGATCCATCCCCCATGCTCAAGCAGGGTCAGCTGGAGCAGGTTGCTCAGGACCATGTCCGGTTGGGTTTTGAATATCTTCACAGCTGGAGAACACACAACCTCTCTGGGTAACCTCTTCCAGTGTTTGACCACCATTTAATACTCACATTTAAGATTAAGAGGGAATGTCCACAGCACTACAGGCCAGTCAGCTTCACCTCCATCCCCAAGAAAGGATGCTCCATTGCTTCAAGGCAGCTAATTCTGGAAACCATTTCCAGACACATAAAGGATATGAAGATGATCAGGAGTAGTCTGCATGAATTTATGATTTCTCTTGGATGGGCTAGGTCAGAAACACCACAGAAGCGTTAAGAAATCATCTTTTCTGTAATACATGTAACTTGGAGGTCAATAAATCAAGTGTCAGTGCAACAATATCTCATTAAATAATGTTTTTCCCTGTATGGGATGGAAGAGCAAGGCTAGGCAGCCTAATAAGCTTTAAAACATTTACATGGCCATCAAGTGAGTGAAGTGATAATACCTTGTCCTTTCTTAGGAAATGAGGACAAGCAGAAAGTAGGTCTACCCACAATTAAAAAGCAACTTTTTTATTTTTACCTGTCCCAGAAGAAAACAAGGGAACGGGGCCTGTAAAGAGGTGTGAGAAAGGTGAAAGGTAGGTTCTCAGAGGTTCTCAAAGCTAAAATTTGATGTTATCCCTCCTGCTGTGTGGCTCAGCAGAAGGGGATCTTAGAAACCTCTGAAACTTCACAACTTCAGTTTGCAAAACTGTACTCAAACAACGTATAATTCTTCACTGTCAGAAAATAAGTGAGATGAACTCTCTGCTCTTAAATATTGCCCGGTAGTAAAGGAGTCTCAAGGGTAGGTGGCAGGTCCTGGGTACTTTATTTCTTTGGCAATGATGAATCACTCCTCAGGGTGAACTAACATATTTGCAATCTCTGTCTTGAGCTGGAGAGCTGCTGGTGTGGTTTTTAATGGCAAAACTGGAAGAGGCCAGGGTATGGAGAGAGCCTTTCTGGGCAGATGAGAAGATGGCGAGCAGTAACAAAGACCTTAACAAGACTTTTAACTTAAAGATTACTCAGTCAATATTCTTCTAGAGCCTAACCCAAGGGAGTCCAGGTCTACGGTTCAAGATTTTCAGATCCTAAATGAGAGAAGCTCCCAGTTATACTCGTCCTCAGCCCACCACCTTGTAATGTGACTAAATTTTGATCTCTTTTAGATAAAACATTACCTAATATTGTACAGACAGATGAGCTGAGTGTGTTCCTGGTGACTACGTAATAAAATCATTAGTGTCATGAAACCAGAGGAGCCCAGTTCAGCCTCTAAACTGTCCCTCAGTTGGGGGAGTTGGAGGCAGTGGGTCAAGCAGGCAGAAAGTCCCAATAGAGAGTGGGAAAGGATGGGACACTTGCTTTCTTAAGTCATGTCTCCACAACGTTCTTTCTTGTTGGTTGTGAAGCACCAGTTCCAGACAGTGCTGCTAATAAATAAGTCTTGCTCCTTTCCAAACAAGTCTTCAGCTGCAGCTGTCTCCATTCCCAAGTAATTCACACCACATCTCCAGGGCTTTACCTGTCTTGCTTTGCTCCTGTTTGCTCATCGTTCATCGTGTGCAAACACTACGCAAAAAGGATGACAGAACTGTCTCAAAACACCTTAGCCACGTAGGAAAGCAAATGAAGAAGCAGGTGATGTGATGTGGCCTGCCATGGCTGTGGTGCTCTTGCTCTAGGGAGACAAGTGTAGGGGAAGTAGAGATCCTGTATTCAGTTTTGGCGCTCCCAACACAGCAAAGATCTGTCAACTGCAGCAGATTCAGCAGTGGCCATCCCCACCGGTTTGGGGCTGGAGCCCACATCTTGCAAGGGACTTGGCTTGTTTAGCCCAGAGAACAGATGGCTTTAGAGCAACCAGACAGCAGCTTCCAATACCTATGAGAAGTTACCAAGAAGATGGAACCTGGCTCGTCACAGCAGTGCATGGTGGGAGGATGAGAGTCAACTGCCAGCAGTGAAACAAATGAAGTTCGAGATGCATATAAGGAAAAGATTTTTGACTGCGAGGGCAACCAAGCAGTGGAACAAGCTGCCGTGATGCAGGCTCCCTCCTTGGAATCTTCAAGACAAGACTGGATAAAGCCCTGAGCAGTCTGGTCTAATCTCAGAGTTGACCCTGCTTTGAGCTGAACATTGGACTAATGACCTTTTGCAGTCCTTTACAACCTGAATTATATTAAAATCCTGTCATCCTAAAACCAAAGGAGACAGGCAAGGAAAACTCTCTCTCATCATCCATAACCACTGTCTCTTCATATGCCCCATCCTCTCCCTTGTAGCAGCCAGTCTAGTTTGTCAGACCTTAAAAAGTGGCAACTCTCGGTGGCTCTAATGTATTACTCAGTGAGGAGGTGCAACTGAGACCTGTCCCCTTGCAGCCCGAGCTCTCACTGCCTGTTGGGGAGGCTACATGAGCTGGTAACTGCTGTGGGGAGGGAAGGGAAGGCTTCCAGGATGCTCTTAGGAGAGGTGAAGATGGTAACTCCAAGGTCACATTTGAATTCCAGTGTGTGCCTCCTAGAGATTTCCTCTTGGCAGGATCTATAGTAGAGCAAGTCACAGAAAGGGAAAAAAATAGTGGTTTTATTTGTTTGTTTGCTTGATTGTTTGTTTTTTAATGAGAGATGAGAATTCAAAGTAAAAAATATCAAATATAATTTTTTTTTTTCCCTGCAACTTCTGGGAGTGTAGAACTACTTTCATTAGTATTCCAAAGCTAAATGCTTGCTGCCGCTTCTTCCTCAGCAACAGCTTTCCTGAAAAATATTAATATTTCAGTATTAATATTTCAGAATTTATAAGTTGCCCTCGCCAACTCTAATCACAGGAATACAAAATCCTCCCCTGCTTTCAGTCCCAAAATGCTGTGTAATGTTGCCACATGGTGTTTCACAAATATCACTGCCTTCACCAGAACAGGGGTCTGATCCTTTCTACTCCCAGTGTAACACGGCTCAGAAGCATAATGAGCAAATATTTGTTACACATTTCGAGGGCTGTATGTGGAAATTGCTAGAGGTATAATTTTTGAAAGAAACTTAAAAAACCTTTGCAAAAATGGCTTTTCTTTGCTCTTAAAAAATGGTGGTCTTTTTCTCCCCCCACATGTAGTAACTACAACTCCTTTTTTAACATCTAAGGAGGAAAAGGAGCAGTGAGGGAACACAGCCCCCCACCCCCCCCCCCCCGCCACGCAAGACCACTGCAGCGGTCTCGTGAGCAGGGCTGGCGCTGTCTAAATAT
>JANHFX010024512.1:0-35918 GCA_027560015.1 Chloroceryle amazona | reverse complement strand
GATCAGTGAAAGGGAGGGGTTAGTTATATGAGTCTTTCACCAACTTCTGAAAAAAATTGATGTTTCTGGAAAGAGTCATTAGGTCACATCTATGAGAAAGTCAAACACTGTTTGTGCCTTCAAGCACAAACTCAACTCCTTTCCGTACTGCTCTGGCACAAGTCCCTCTCACAGGCAGGACTTAGGTAAAAGGAAAGGTATGTATTTCATCAGTGCAGCATGACACTCCAACTTGCAGCAAGGATATTGATTTATCCTGTTAGGACCAGCCTGGTCAGCCCAGCACTGCCATTTATCTCAGTGTGTGGCACAGCCAGCTTCAGGCAGACTGATTTGCTGGGCTCCCAGCAAAGCTAGGTTCAGCAACTGAAGCTCAGGGATGACTACACTAGACAAAGACAAAGGGTCTGAGCTGAGCTGGATCCCATGCCATTGACAGATAAATTACAGTAAAGTTTCTTCTTCCATGACACAACTCAGTCTCCTGAGAGACATGACTTACCACTAGCTTCATTTCAATGACGTTGTTGTATTATTCAAAACCTCTCTGAGAAACTCTATGTCTCGTTTCTTTTCTTCCCAGAGAAGTCTTGTTTACAGATACAACACATAGCATAGCAGAAACCAGAAACAATTTTAACTCCTGTATCCATTCCTCAAACAGTGAGATTTTAATCCTGATGTTACTCTAATACATACATTTCTTTCTCCTACAGTAAATTCCAGTCCCTAGTCCAATTAAAAGACAGAATTTGTGTAGTTTGCTCAGCAGTTTTTATTTGCTGTAAAAATAGAGACCAGTTTATATTCTGTGAAGGAACTGACCAACAGCAATACCATGAGCACTATGGGATTTCCAGATCTTCAGGGACTATCATTGTTCATAGATGTTTCTGTAGAGTGTAAAGTTTTATTTTTTTCTTGAATGCTAGACACATATCTTATCTTTTTCTTTCTTTTTCATGTCTGAAAAGAGAATACACTGGAAAACATCCTATCTTGATTTAGTCCTTTAATGTGGATTTTCAAGTTAAGGGTTTTGTTGTCACAGGCTTCTCCTGTTATGAGGAGGGACAGTCCTTCTAGATGGTCAGTCAGGGGGTCATCAGTTGGCTAAATTGCTTAATTGCTTCACTGTCTGTCAAGGAAGTAGCATCGCCAAGACATCAGTGATGAACCCATTTCTAAACAACTTCAAGCAGTGTGACTGAACAGTGTGCCATGTGTGGATGGAATTTATAACAGAGGGATTTATAACTTCTGCCTTATTTTTGTCAGATATACAGGCAAGGTCACACTTCCCTGACAAAGCATCTTTTAGGCAACTTCAATTGAAAATGCACTGGGAAGACACAGCTTCCCATGCGTAGCATAGAGGCACAATGCCTTCAGCTCTCAGAGGCACCAATTCCACACTTGCACATCTACTGCAGAGTGTGTCTTGTCCCTTCTCCCTTTAGCATTTGCCCACTTCAGATCGTATTCAAAAGAGAAATGTCATAACAGGAGCCGCTTGTAATAAATTTATTCACCTCTACCTCCTAATCAGTAGTAATTCAGATCAATATATGTATCAATAAATGGACCCATGATTTTTAGGCATGTCTATCTTCTAGGTTTTGTTCAGGAAATATACTTCAGCCTTTGCAACGCTTCAGCTTTGATGAGCCCACTCTGTTTATGGAATGATCAAATGGTCAGCCAGAGAGGCCTGGAAAAGAAAAGACTGAAATCTGTGCACTTGGAGATTCAAAGTACATGTATGTAGTTGTCAGCTTTTCCAGATGTTTAAAAACTGATGCATGAGTCCAGCCTTACTGGATGGTGTAGCAGGTGCAGCCCTGAGAGTGTTAGTACCTGGCCTGTGAAGAGTTCAGCTGTACTTCCACAGTGCTACATTCTTTTATTCTTAAAGAAAGACCGTGTTCTAGGAGTAAAATTGCCAGACAAGACATATAAATTCACAGAACAGAAAATGAATTCACAAAGGTTCTTTTGAACAGTGAGGTGCTACCAAGACTGCAGGACTATGAGGACACAATACTGTAGGCATTATGTTTGAGCAAATGGATCATAGAAAAAAAAGACTGGTGAAAAACACCTAGAGCTGTGTGAGATGAATGCTATGATCACAGGCTACTCCCTGTCCAAACCAACAGTGACTCGTTGGACAGAAAGCTGTCACTCAGTCTGAACAACTCGCTGCAGCAGTGCCAAATCTGTTTAGAGGCCATCTTCCCAAAGGAACTCGAGGGACATCTGCACAAATTGCCTCATTGGTGGTACTATCAGAAACCAAGAGGTTATCAAAATATGAGAATCCCTTCTCCTACTCCTCTTCCACAGCCTGCTGAGACAGATGTAAAAGTAGAGGAGATGCCTTGCAAAGTCATGATGGGCATGTATTTCCTTTTCTGATCAACTGAGCTACCCTTGTAGTACAAAACTGTTGCATGGATTTTCTCTGAGAAATGCACCGTATGAATTATTTTATGAACAAGAGCATCTTAGAATAAAATAAACATATTTTTCACTGAGTTATACAGAAAAAAAAAGGCACTTACAAGTCATTATATATGTGTATATATATGTGTATGTGTATATATGCATATGTATATGTATATATGTGTGTATGTATGTGTATACATATGTATATATACACACATAACAGAGCATCTTATATGTATATATACACATAACAGTGTATATACACAGTGTTATGTGTATATATACACAGATGTATATATATATTTCCCAGGGAACACTACTCCCCAGCTGTTCCCCAGATACCTACTCGGTATTCTTGTGCTATATTACAAAATATGAGAAATATGAGAAATTACAAAATATGAGAAATATATAACAAAATATGTTATATTACAAAATATGAGAAAGAAAAGACATCAGTATCAGGTACATAGAAGCCACATTCTATTTTGGTGCTATATTGAGGTAAATTAGGAGTCAACCAAGTGAAGAAAATTGCTCTCAGATACACTGGTCTTAACCTGAAAGCAGAGCATAGTCCTTGAAACGCAGTTATGTAATGTCTGGAGCAGAGATGCTGGTAGAACAGATGATCTCTAAAATGCTACCAGATAATTAAGCTGAAATCAAAGACCAAACCCAGACCTCATTGATGCATATTAATTCAGTAAAACAGATTATTCATGCTTCAGATGTTACCTTTTCATTTGGGAAAATCAGGTATGTCCTTAAGGAAAAGTTGACTGGATTTCACTTACTTTAAGTATAAAATCCTCAAGAACATTAAAGAGAACTGTATAGCTGACAAACATTTAAGACCAAGGGAAAGACATTATAATGTATCACCAATATTTTTAGTTCCCCCTGAATGATTTACATTCCCCTGAACTATCAGATGTCTTAAAAAGAACATGTGAAAGGAGGACAGCAGTGCACTTGGTTCACCTAAAGTTAAATTTGCTGTGTAAAGTCCCATGAATTCAAAGCTCTGAGACCCAGTTCTCATTTCTGATCTTGGGTTTCTGAGGGTCTGGGGATTTTTCAGGCTTGATGATGACATGCCTATAGGAAAGTCCCCATTGAGCTCTGTTGCAGAGCATTACACAGAGGCCAGGTCTCTGTGGGTGACTGGCACAAATGAAGTTCTCAAATCTCTTTGTCCTTTCTTCAGGGGAGCTCAGCCTCTGCTACCAGGGGACTGGCACGCCATATGAAATCAAGGGATGGCTAGCACCCAACTCTCCCAAAGAAAGCTGAGACCATTGTTTTCCAGGTCACTCGGGTAGTTCCAGTTAGTGGGTTTTATAACAATAGTAATAGATTTGTAATATTTTTTTTTTTCCTTAGGCAAATCCAATTTTTTATAGACAAATCTATTCTCACCTGTTTGATGAGACGACAGCTGAGATTCAATAGTATGCCCAAAATCACCAGATTGTAGAGATTGACTCCAAAATTCTCAATAAACAGCATATTGATGCCTTTCTTTTGACATGTCCTTCACTATTGCAGTGCAGCCTGAGACAAGGCTCGTTTCACCAGTGGATTATCATTCCTCGTTATAGTCACTGCAAAGAGAATATTTAAATACACCAGGAATATGCAGTGAAAAAGGCATAAGCATGGTATGTTTTACAGAATCCATGCAACAAGAGCACACACGAAAAAAAAGTGTTTTGACATTACTTAGTATTTTATATTTTTATTTGTGTTCTACTTTTGTCCAGTTTTGATTCAGTCACTGAAGAGCTGCAGGTAACGTCCCATCACTGTGCATTTACACGATGAAAAATAGGAGGCATCATCACTTTTCCTGTCCTACCACCATCTCAGAGATCTCTGCTTCCACAGATGGCCTGCCAAGGGTTAGTGAGCTCTCTCAGCCCAGGTCTGGAAGTAAGACCTTTCCTTTTGCCAAGTACAGTAGGTCTACGGAACATTTTCTATATACACAGCCCTGAGTCTGTTCATTTGTAAAATATACAATATAAACAGTATAATCCAGTAAAATCCCTACTTGTCATTTATTGTTGCAGGAATTTAGCAAATAACTGCTGAAAATGGAAGAAGCATGTGAAAATCACCTGAGAACAAAGAAAGTATTTATTATGTAAAAATTTAGTGAAAAATAGCTTTAATATTCAATACAGCTTAATGAATAGAAGATGTTTTTCTTCTTGGTTCTTACCAAGATGGAATGCCTTTTCTTTGCAGTTAAATGAAAGTCCTTCATTCCCTTTAGAAAGCTGTGGCGTAAAATGACAAGATAACATCAACGAGTTATGCTGACTTTTGTCATAGTCTG
The DNA here is from genome assembly GCA_027560015.1 of Chloroceryle amazona. Taxonomy (NCBI): domain Eukaryota; kingdom Metazoa; phylum Chordata; class Aves; order Coraciiformes; family Cerylidae; genus Chloroceryle; species Chloroceryle amazona. The sequence continues at coordinate 31,126 of JANHFX010024512.1, read as the reverse complement.
ACAGTCATACCAGAAGGCCTTAGTTACAGTGACATTTAGCATGTTAAATTTACTATATCTAGAATTTTGATTAGAGTATATTCAGCAAGTAAGAACTCACATGATGTCCCTTTTAATTAAAAGATAAAATGTTGCCAGGGCAGACTGATCTTAATGTTTCTGTGTCACCAGAGGAAAACAGTCTTGTTACTTTTGAAGTGACTCATGAAAATATTTTCTTCCTTTTTATTCTTTTTTTCAGGATTTTTTTTAAGAAAAAAATGCTTTCAGAACATTCAGGAAATTTGATTAATAAATAAGAGATTAAAAGGATTTTTCTCTGGTACTTATGTCCTCCTGCAGATACGACTGCTGCCACAACAGCACACTGTTCTGCATCTCACTCCACCATTAGCTTTGACTTTCACTAGAGTAACCAGTGAAAAGGACACCAAGAGTAGGACTGCAGATCTGGATCACCATCCTAAAATCAAATTTTTGACTCTTTGTGGTAACTAACCCAAGTCTATATCAGTGAATTTGGTGATGTAAATCCATGAGTCCATATATCTTAAACATACTAACATGATCACAGAATTATGGAAACAAATCAAAGAGGACATTTAGATTAGTATCACTCATGGGTTTTTTAAATAAATGATAAATATATTTTTTCTGTCAGTATTTGGCCAGTTTCTCATTGTGATACTCAAGGCTGATGCAGTTTCTGAATTTATCTATGTCATTACGTGTTACATTGTCTTGACAAAAGATCTCACTACTTTGGGGAAAGATGATAGTTTGTCTCCCTAATGTTCCAGAGCTGCAGTCAGGCAGTGAACTCTAAATCTCCCTGTAAGCCCAAGAACTACCTCTATGTCTATATGAATGCTCTTGAGCAATTCTATTAATCTTTTATTAAACTAAATCTTTCATTAAACTGCAAACCCCTCCAGAGTTTGCCATTTGCTCCAGCTAGGACTTTTCATCATGTTCCATCAAGTACTTTCTGCTCCTTAAAAAAATGAATTCCCAAACCTTCACTCATCTTCAATCACAATAAATTTCTCACATATTTAATTGGTTTTACAATCAAAGATCTCTTCCAGAAAAGTGAACTACCATAAAGAAGAACAATGTCAACAATAAACCAAGGAATTTACAAGCTATGGCACTCAACTGTTTTTGTTAAAAGTGTAAATTCTTGGCACAGGAAGAGAGAAAAACCAAACCAAACCAAACCATAAAATGAGGTGTGCTTCTATTAATGCAATTAGAAAAACAAAAAAAATCTTTACTTCAGCAAATTATGGCTGAGAAATGCTAGCTTAACAGGTTCAGTCCAGTGTTTCTTATGGTAGTTACAGAATCTTGTTTCAGAAACAGCACTGTGTCATGATGTTTCTCTAAACCTCTTATTTTGCCAGATTCTGACTGGGCAAACAATAATCCCTGTCAGCTGCAAAGTAAGAAAGTAATGTTGCATTTCCAGATGAATGATTCAGTACTGTGCAGAGAGCAGAGACCACAGTAATGTCACACATTAACACCTACAGGGAACTTGACTACAGTCATTTGTTTCACTTTTTTACCAAGGACAGTTAGGGACCGTTAGATTTATGAAGCCATAATAAAATATTGACCATGTCAGTGGTAGAATTACATTCATTTCACTTTCTTGCTCTTTCTCCCTTGTTTTTAGTGCTGTTTAAAATGCATTCCTATGTATCTGCACATAGCTGTAAAAGAAACAAATTGACTTAAATGAATGATTCATAATGTAATTTATAATACTCTAATAATTTCAAATTATAATAACATGTTTCCTTAGAGATTTTACTCAAGTCTCTGGATAAATAAAGCCACATTATGTTTTCCCCCTCCTTCCAGAAAATTTTTAGTAGCATATTTCCAAAAGCCCAGTTTTGACCCCCTGTGAAATGTTCACACTATGGTGCTGAGTCTTGTGTCCCTCTTTATTGAGGCTCTTTATATCTGCCATGCTCTGGGACATTGACTAGCTGCAGGGTTGGCTCATTTACCCCACAGGTACCACTTCTTCCCCTCTGGGCTATGGAGATGACAGTCATGGGGTGCACCTCACTGGAAGAAAGCTTAGGTGCCTGTCAATACCTGAGCCTGACACTGGAGGTGCAAGAGCAGGTAATTTTTATGTTATGGGAGATCGTGAAATTTCTATGGCATGAGAATGACAATCTACTTCTCTGGGACCTTCCCTGGTGCATCCTCCTAACCAAACCGTCATCAAGACATAAATTTGTCATAATAAGTCATAATAATATTCTCTCGGACTATTAGTCCAGCTCGGCTGGTGGACTGTGGTTAGAGAAATGTATAAGCACCATTTTACAAAGTGCAAATACCAAGAAAATGGGGTTGTCTGCTTTCTGTTGGTGCAGTGGGAAAGAGTTACAGTTTATGTAATTCTATAATAATAAGCAGAATAGTTTCATTCAGCATTTCAGTTTATGCCAGTTCCTTATCAGATATGTGTGGGAAGACATTATCCAGTTCATCATCCTAGACAGCAATTTCTCAGTTACTTCTGAGTATCTTGCTTTGGAAGAGAGAGAAGACTCCTGTCTCTTCCATGAAAATTTTTCTGTTTGAAGGAGCGCAATCCCAGACTACATTACTTTGTATTTATTTGACCTGTCTGTGAACCAACCACAGCATATTGTAACTTTTTCTCATATTTCCCTTCTCTGTACTGTCACTTTTTGTCACTCTTCCTCTCAACGTGCACATTCAAACGTTCAAAGTTCAAACGTGTGGAGTGGTCCTTGGGGCAAACCAGACACAGACACTCAAACATTTCCCTAGCTGAAGGAAGCTTCAGTTCTGCTCACCATAAACTATTCTCACCTTATTGAAATATCTAGTGCAGCAGAGTTCAGCAATGAACAGAGTTCAGGGAAAAAAAAATGGTGTTGAAGCTTTATATAATTGCTGGGATGAGAAATAGACATCCATTTCCTTTAACAAATCAGCTGGGAACACAGGCTTGGATTTGGGACATATCCTATCCCTGGTCTTGACAAACCTTTGCCCTCAGCTGTGGGAGGACACACAGAGCAGAGTGGCTTGCTGGGCACCGCCCCATGACTGGGAGACCCATATAAAGTTTCTGTTCACATAACCATGAGTCTGCCCCTTCCCTTACAGCCAGTCCACACTTCAAAACAAATCCTAGGTATTATGCCTTGAAATTGTACAAACACTGTTAGTTAATTGCTCTAAAAACATAGAGATGAATGCTGGCACTGAGATGAAGATTTGATGGAATAAGATATATTGCTTTTGCATTATTTTATTGAAAACATTGTATATTAAATTTAAGATGTGAGATACAGAGATTTAATTTGTCACAGAAACATGGAAAGTCAGAAATGACTGGCAAATGTTATGAGTTACAATCTCATCCACAAAATGAGGTTGGGCTTCCTTCAAAATGAAGTGTCCTGCTCTGGAAAATGTATCCAGACAGCATGCCTGCTTAGACAGGAAGCAATTTTATTTTGCAGCATTTCTGGGCATAATTCTTTATATATATAGGTCACCTGAATTTTCACTAACTTCATCTCTGATCGGCTTTTAGAAATATCTACTGTGATGTCATGTTCTGAAGGCTTGAAAAGGTCTCTGCAAATTACACCTGACAGGTTTTAGGCATCCAAGTAAGAGCATTCCGATCCTGTGGATTCAGAGAACCGCACAGCTCCATCCCTCCAGGCAGGTGTTTCTGCTCTTTCCAGTTGAACTGCAGACAGATGGAATTTGACAGTGTTTCCCCTTCAGTTGCATCCTAAGGAAAATTAGCTAACTTTGTCTTTTAGTTGACGCAGGCACAAATGACAAGCAATTGACAGCCAGGGGTATTTTCCCACACTAAATCCACAGATCTGACAACAAACACTACTGAAAGAAAAGCAATAATAAGGAAGTAAATTCTCATGGGCCTGTGAAATTAGAATGTTTTGGAAGAATGACTGCATTTTTTATCCGTGTTAGTAATGGCAGATAAAGTTAAACATGATATTGGTGCAAAAGATGAAGTTAATAACAGGGAGGCCATAGGGCCTTTTTTGCTAATATTGCTGTGCCTCAGCTAAGTTTGAGCTAGACAAGAAAAGAGCTTAATTGGAACTGTACAAATGGTGAGTTCACAAAGCTGTAGCACATGGATGAAATGAGTGAGCTATTCAAAGATCTTCCTAGAGCAAGTCCAACTTTCTTGAGGATTCTGTGGATTTATAGTAAGAAGGCCAAGGGGGGAAAAGTTGCAGAAATGGATCTGCAAACTCAGGGAACAAAGGTTGTCAGTAATAATTCTGTATCTAAGAAATCCACTATTTGGAACGCCTATATTAAATAGCATATAGTAGGGTAACATAATGGAAAATGAATATTCAAGCTGGTTTATGAGACTGCTAATATAACCTTCATGACAGACTTTCCTCTGACACACTACTCAGTAATACCATTTCTGCTATCTGCAGTTACAGAATAGCATACATCCTGCAAACTTTCTCTCCTGACCTCCAGTTGCAGAGATAAGAAAGTTACCATTCTCTTGAGTCTGGGAGTATCTCATTTATATTTACTTTTACTTCTGTCACACTGTATTTGTTGCTTTTGCTCTGATTTCTTCAGCCTGAATAGAAGGACAATAACAGCTCAGCCTTATTACCACAAATGTCTATTCATGTAAGGTCCTTAGGGATGAACCTTGCAAGCACAATGATGCTACCTCTTACAATTTTGTTTTCTGAGGTCTAAGGGTATATCACAGATTTAGGATAGCATGCAGCTTTGCAAAAGTATTTCAGTGGGATAGTATATCACCAAATTACTATTAAACACTCTAAAACTGACACACAAGAGAATAATACCACTTAAGGCTAGCTGTGTTTTTTTCAGTCCACCTTGCCCCATATTTTTTTCTTTAAAAGCCTTGAAGTTCAAAACAAGACAAGAGAAGAAAAAAAAAAAGGCAGTTATACAGTGCATTTCTGAAGTGTAGTTTATGATATGCTCATCAGTACCTCTGAGTGTATACATAAAAAATCCAGTCAGAATAGGACTGGTGGTTTGTTGTCTGTGTCACTTCATTGATTTCAGAAACTCCCCTGAATCTCCTGAAGTCACAGCAGATTTTCCAGATTTTCCAGGAATCTGTATTGCCAGCTTTCTGTACATCTAAATATCATTAGAAATCCATTGGATGAATGGCTTCTTTTTGGACTGCATAAAAATCACTCTTTTAAAGGAGTCTTTCCACTTGCCTACCCCTTCCATTTACTTTTAGTGCAATACATACTGGAACCATTGGTGACAGAGTAAGATCATTACAAAGGTAATTTCTTTCTGCAGCATGACTCAAAGCTATAATAAAACTTTTATTGGATCGATACCTGCTCAAGTATTGAAAGTAGTCATAAATTTTCATGGCATTAACAGAATTCAGTAATATGTCATTCAAATGGGTCCAGATGAACAGGGCCTATGAAACTCTGTTTGACAGTTGCTGAATCTATGGAAATAATGCAGGTAATTTAAAAAAAATGGTTGGGTAGTTATGTCTCAAACTATAATTTGTACATCAATAAGATCAGAGAATAGCTTTCTGCAAAAGACCGACAGGCCTGTTTCCTGGCTGCCACCCTGCCCTATAGCCTATTCCTCTGTGAGTGGAGTTCTGGCAAATATGCTTTGCAACTGAGCAATATACAATATTCTCTACTCCCTTTGAAATATAGATGCTTCTTAGCCTTGCAAAAGCTGGAAGTACCAACCATCAAATAGATTGTTTCTCTTTTTCTGGAAAAAGCTGAGGGAGAGAAAATATCAAGCAGCCTTTCCCTCCATTTGCTTCATGGGTGTTATTGTGAGCTATCCATTAACTTCTTAGCCATTTTTGTCTTAGGCTTTTAAAGGAATTTATGATTTACCAATCAACCATGAAACAGTCTAAAACTAGACATGTTTTATTTATTTTAAATTGCTTACCTTCAGCTCAACAGCATTTTCCTTTGGGACTTTTTTTTTATTCCTTCGTTTGTTTCTTTGTTCATTTGTTTGTTTGGACAGTTTGGTGTTGGGTTTGGTTTTTTTTATAATAAGAGAAATTGACATCACAACATGGAAGGAAGAATAGTTTTTTAAAAACCTCTACCAGAATCTAATTAATTTACTCAAATAAGATTTATGGTTTTCCTTGTTGTGGTATTTTTTTACTATGAAGTAAATATATTTATTTGATAGAAGACAATTATAGCATTCACTCATTTTTTAAAAAGCAACAAATTATTTACAGATTATTTGGTATCATTTTTGTTAAGATTTTGGAATCACTCCTGTTTTTAAAATGTTAATACCCCTTCAGGCCTCTGCCACACTTTAAGCCTTTTGTTTCTCTGACAGAATAGAGACCAAAAGGAAACATGACTGAACACAAAATCTGTTACCGGGAGGTTTCATGACACTGTCATTTGTCTTCATGTCACAGCAGGGAGACCAGTGCCAGAGCCCATTTTGTAATGTGATTTCTATTAGCACTGTTTCTGTGAACATGACCAAGAATCAGATTGATACTTGAACACATACAAGCTAAAGGAAGACAATGTGACCTTGGCTCTCTATCTTAACAAGCCTGATCTGCACCAGCCCTCCAGAGCATCACAATGAAGTCATGCATCATGTTCTGCAGGCTCCTATGTGAGCTTACACATCCCCTGATGTTTCTGTTATCAATTCTCCTCACCCTTGATATCGACAGTGCAGGAGGCTAATCAAGGCAACTCTCTGTCCTGGTGATCCCATCTGCCAAAACAGGCCTGGAAGCTGTCAATCCATAATTTTGCTTTAGACCAATGCTCATTCACCACAGTACTGCCAAACTCTATAGAAAGTTTATGCCGCCATGACATGATACTTCTGCCTCAAGCATATATATGAAGGCCAGGCTTTAGCACTGCCCTACAGAAAACACAAAGGTTTTTGTCCTCATGACCAAAGCAAAATACACCAGCTTTATTCAGGTTGCATTGTTAATTGTTTTCTACTGTAAAACACATGCATACAAAAAAGAAATCTGCAAATGCATGCTTTGAAATGTCATGGAGACAGTGACATGATCAGCATAAGCATTGTCCTGGTACTTACACACTGACATCGGGACTACAAAGCAAGGCATGTTCTCCAATTTTTTATCTGGTTATCTGAGCCCAAAGCCTCTTGGTTGATCTCAAAGGTCTTTCTATACAGATTAGATTTTAATGATTATGCTAAATCTTACACATGATATCAGATGAATTTGAAATTAACCATGAAAGGCAAATAAATTACTTTAGCATCTCTTTCTATTTATAGAAACCAAAAGCCATAGAAGAATTGGCTTGCCTGATTTACTAAGCAGCTTTGCATGAATTAAAGCTACACTGAGGGCAATATGAAGTAAACAAGTTTAGTTACAGAGAATGACCACCTTTCTTCCATTGGCATAAGAAATAATCCCCAGAAAAATAAGGGAAAAATGTTATGTCTCAGCTTTTCAGATCTTTTCAGAAAACCATTTTCCCTTAACAGAATTTTTTTACCCTCTGTTCTCAAAAGTACACTGCTCTTGAAAGTGCAATTCAACTACTCCGAATCAAGGTATTTGTTGAAATTATATTTTTCTCAGGTTTTGTATAAATCATTACATTTTATGTAATGGCTTTGAACACCAATTTATTTGAAAGTCTGAAAAATCACCACTCAAAAAGTTTCTGAAATACATTCTAATCTATATACTGAGGGAAAATATCCTTCTCAATGTTGCTTCTGAGAGAAGCATCTTAAAATGTTTTCAGTATATTTCATGATTTTTAATTAATTGGGAAGACAACCATTTAAAGACAAAACATTGTACTAATTCCTAATACAAAGTACTGAAGCATATGAAAACAAATATGCTGTACTGAAATTTACATTACATAACAAGCCTCACAAGAAAAGTCATCTAACCTTTCATGAACTTCAGTAATATTCATTATTTTCTAAAACTCAGAGAAATGGCTGTATCAGGTTAAAATAATTTTGTTTTCTGAAATCCAATGTAGAGACAGATAAGAGACTTAAATGTAGAGTAATGAATTAAATACCTTCCTTCTTTTTCTATTTTATTGTAATGTTTTCTTTAGATAAGAGCTAAGGTTATATAAAAAATGTATTTTTATGTAGTTTATCATTTTACCGATGCATTCTGTCAGAAGCTTCAGCACAGATTGCTCTAATCTTAAGATAGCAATATAAAGGAACAGCTCTGAGCAAACAGGAATATAAGCAATATTCAGTCACTGAAAGTATCTCTCTTTCAGCCCCATTTCAGCTATATTTAAAATAATAACAACAACAAAAAATATTTATGGATCACCAAGAGTTTAACTATTAACTATTATATTATTAACTATTTAACTAGTTATGCCATAAAACCTGTACCTCTATTAATCCCATGACTCCTAGGATCCAACAGTATTCTATTTCTCAGGAAGGTCTTTTGAAGATGTTTTGTATCTGTTGAGTATCAGGAGTCAGAGGACAAGGACTTCTGTATAAAATTTGTCCCCCATTTGGCCAGGTATTTCTATCCCGTGTAAGGTCATATAGAATTGTAGAATTATAGAATTACACAGTGGTTTGGTTGCAAAGGACGTTAAAGATCACTTAGTTCCAAACACTGTGCCATGCTACCTCCACTCAACCAGGTTGCTCAAAGTCATGTCCAACCTGGCCTTGAATGCTTGCTTCCAAGGAGGGGGTATCCACAACTTCTCTGGGCAGCCTGTTCTAGTGTCTCACCACCCTCATTGTAAAAGCACATGTTTCTGCACTGATGATTTGTTTCCATTTACATTATCTCCAAGGTAGCCCTTAACACACAACCTCTTCCAGATCCAGAAACAGAAGGCTATTTTACAAATAATATGCATTACTAAGCCTGCAGTGAAACAAACAGAACACCCTCATCATCCACAATATTTTTTCATTTCATTTCAATGATTTTCACCACAGATGCGGCAACCACTGCTCCTCCATCAGACCATGTTTACTACCCCACCTTTGATCAGCCAGTTACCATCAGTATCATAAAAAATACATTTTCAGTCAACCACATACATGTGAGCCATACACAGAAACACACATTTCAGTACAACTAACAGTTATTTAATGTATAAGAAGACCCAGGATCCTGTACGCCATGCTGTTTCCCATGAGAACAATCAAGATACCAAAACATTATCTTTAAGATGCCATAATATTACTTTAGCAAGAAGAGGTCATGTTCTTAATTTAATCTGTTCATTTCTTATATAGAAATGTGACACAAAGTATTTTCCAAAGATAAGTTTAGGAGCTAAGATTCTTAGCCATTGTCCTGTATGAATCAATGACAAGAAAATAACTCAAACATCAAGTATAATTCCTTTCTTATTCTCCCTATTCACAGTTTTAAAATACATAATACGTAACATGCTTCCAAGACCACTTAAATGTATAGGTGATTGTACTGTAAAATACAGAATGAATGGTTCCCTTTCTCCAGGCTAACACCTGTTATTAAGTAAAAGATAGTGAACCATAAAAGGACACAGGGACATTTCTGAGCATTGTGCATAATTTGTAATGTGCCATGAATGTTTTTAGTAGTACTTCAGTTGCAAAGCAAGTGGTCAAGGAAAGGTAGCTATTCATGGTTGTGCTTCTTTTCCTTTTCACAGATGATCAGTGTGAACCACCTTTTCCCCATTCAAAATCTCTGTGGAACAGATTCTTATCAGGAATCTCTGCTAAAAGATGTGTAAATGTTGAAAAGGTCCCTGCAGCTTTTGGTTTTGAGAAGGTTTACATACACTCATCATTTTCTTTCAGTAAAATAAGCTAGATCCACAGGACTGTGACTATCACAGTGAAGCCAATGGAGGTCTACAAACAAGATTAGGAGATGGGAACATGTCTCTTATGAGGAAAGGCTGAGAGACCTTGGGCTGTTTATCCTGGAGAAGATTGAGAGTGGACCTTATTAATGCTTATAAATATCTAAAGGGCAGGGGCCAAGAGGATGGGGCCAGTCTCTTTTCTGTGGTGCCCAGTGATAGGACAAGGAACAATGTACACAAACTGGAACACAGGAAGTTCCACTTAAACATAGGAGAAACTTTTTTACTGTGAGGGTGACAGAGCACTGGAACAGGCTGTCCAGAGAGGTTGTGGAGTCTCCTGCTCTAGGACTTTCAAAACCTATCTGGACAAATTCCTGAGCAACCTGCTGTAGATGAAACTGCTTTGTCAGGGAGGGTGAACAAGATGGTCTCCAGAGGTCCCTTCCAACTGATAAGAAAACCTTATCAGTCTTGTCTCTGTCAGCTTCAGATACTAACCTAAACTAATTATTGTACAAAGCCCTGCTAAATGACTTATCAGCACTTATTCTGCAAGCTTGCATGCATTCTTTAGAGAATAGAATGTAAGGGTCTTTGACCAAAACAAAGGTGGCAATGTCAACACAGCAGGAGACCTGTTAAAACTGGTTCTCCATGTTTGTCAGCAGAAATGATGAAGACCACCCTAAGACCCTAGTAGAGTAATTGACCATGCGGGACTGGGCAGAGATTGGGTGGGCACATATGTTAATAATTTCTCTGAAAACTAATGAATATGTAACCTAATTTTTGGAAACCTAATGCATAGTCATGTGTATGTTTTCTAAGGATTTCCTGGTTAATTGGAGGCAATACTCACATTTGGAGGAGTGATCCCCTGTGCATCCAGCGCTGCAATAAAGAATACCTGATTAATAACACTATGTTCTTATTGAGTTTATCTCAGAATCCTTGCCCAGCTGCATCTAGACTCCCACTTCAGTGAGGAGTGATAGAAAGCAAGTGGGCTTGGAAACTCCAGTCTTTGAATTGCAACCCCTACCATTCTGTGATTTCAGGGGACTTGATAACTATTAAACAGTACACAGTCATGGGCCAGCTCTGGTCAATGCTTTACCCCAGTTTCATTACACTGGGCATAGCCTATGTACCAGCAATACCCATACAACAAAATATTTTAGTGTCTAAGTTAATAATCTTTCCTCTCCACCTCATGCTGGCATGCAGAGTTGCTTTACTTTCTGCAGACCAATACAGGAATGTCTTCTGATTGCAGAATACTTGGAGAAGTGAGTGCCTAGATGCAGCAAGGCTCTGGTGAAGCACAACAACCTGGGAGTGAGGACATTATGACTGACAAGAAAAGGAAGGAATAAAATGAGATGTTGCCTGAGAGGATGGGTTGAGATGAGTGTGAAAAAAACAAAAGGTCAAAGCAAGGAAAAGAATTAATTTAAATGGAAAGCAAAAAGAACTAAAAAGAATAAAAAACACAGGGGAGAAGGCAGATCATGGAGAATGAATCATAATAAAGGAAGTCTTGAAGCAGGACAGGATAAAAATAATGTCTTCAAAACAGCTGGACCTGCAGAGCTTCTCTGAGCTGAATTTAGTGCTTACAGGCCCTGAGGTGGGAATAGCCCAGGCTGAGAGAGAAAGGGAATGGTGAGTTCATCTGTGCTGCTATTTAGATAGATGCTGCTGGCAACATCACTCTATCCTCCATGTTAGGAGTATTGCTGAGCCCTTTGTTCATAGAATCATAGAGTCATTTAGCTTGGAAAAGACTTTGAAGATCATCGAGTTCAACCATTAACCTACCACTGCCAAGTCACCACTGAACCATATCCCTAAGCACCACATCTACACATCTTTTAAATATGTCCAGGGATGATGACCTCAACACTTCCCTGAGCAGCCTGTTTCAGTTCTTTACAACCCTTTCTGTGAAGAATATTTTCCAAATATCCAATCTAAACCTCTCCTGACACAACCTGAGGGTGCTTTCTCTTGTCCTGTTGCTTGTTACTTAGGAGAACAGACCTACCTCATCTTATTACAAACTTCTTTCAGGTAGTTGTAGAGAGTAATAAGGTCTCTGCAGAGCCTCCTTTTTTCCCAGGCTAGAGAACTCCAGTTGCCTCAAGCTCTCTTCAGAAGGCTTGATCTCTAGCCAAACCAATCCTTCCACTATGGTGTCCCCAGTGCACAGACTGCAAGGCCTGCAGTCCACCAGTTCTCCTTGTCCCACATGAATTCTACATGAAATTATGTATTACTTGCTATTTATGTATTACTTACTCTTTCCTGAACTGCAAGAAGTAGGTGGTGATGCAAGGTGGGACTTCTTTTCCACTACACCATACACAGAGTGTCAGTCCATGCAAGTTCACAGGTAAATCCTAAGGATTTAGGACTAAACTAAGGATTCATTGTTGTTATGCTCTCATCTGGCGCTTTCTCTTCCTGCATTGCTCACTTGAGTTTCTGAATAATTATCAAAACTGGTTACAGGCACAAGTCATGTGCTTTAACACAATATCATTAACCAGTCAAAAAGGATATAGTGATTTTTCACTAACGCAAATTTTTCTAATTGGGTCATGGCCTTTTTTTCTTTATATGATGTGTCATGAAAAAATATCTAATCAATTTAAAACCCTCCTTACCTGAAAAGTGGCCTACCTCCTACAATGATTTTCATGCAAATTGTAGTACTGAAAAAAAGGCGTGATACAGATTTTTTTCATAATTTTGTCTTAAATGCGTATGTGCTTCTTGGCATTCCTGGATGTGACATTGCCTTTGAGCCTCACTTAGGCCCTTGCCAATGCATAACATCCTCTGTATTCCTCCCCTCCTATGAAGAACAGCTTTTCCTAATCATTTGCTTTTTGAATAATATGCATATTATATTATGGCATATAAAACTATTTTGCAGCAGCTATGGGACTAATGAAAATCAGAAGCTTTAAGTCAGGCAGATATGACTGAAGTTCAGAGATACCTGAAGTTCAGAGTTTTATCTGAAGCTTTCTTCAAAAGTGAATTATGTCCAGATGTCGGCTCTGATCTAGAAGAAAGTGTCCAACCAACTGGAAAATGTGCACACTCCCATTTCTGAAGGATAGATGTATATTATAAAAGGCAGCATCCCTTCACTATACAGGTAATTGGAGATGCTTCTAAATGGGCTGAAATACTTATGCAGCACAATGCCAACAATGCAGCTAGGATCTGAAAAGCAGGCAAAGTTGTTAGTTAGCTTTCAGGACCCTTTGCCAGAGGAGCTATACTGATTCTGACTCCAACACTAAGGTATTTGGAATTACTCCAGGTGCCTTTTGTAGACTTAGATGCAGTTGTAATACCAGCTAGACATCTTGCAATGCAGTTTGACTTGGACCACTCATAGGATACAGCCACCCAACTAGCCACTGTAAGGGAGGTTCATTGTATTTCTGCACTGCTCAGCGTAAACTTACCCATAAGGATCACCTCCTGCGAAAGCAGATTCCAGCCACAGGATTTCAGATAACAGACTGAATAACCTCAGAAAGATCTTCATCCAAATGTTTTCATGCACCACAATAAGATCACTTAAGACCCTTCCAGGAAACAATGAAAGGGTGTTTCTGAGACAGGATGTTCAACAGTTGGACAATTTCTCAAGTATCCCTGGTCCTACTTGCACATTATCTGAGGCAACAACACCCATTTTGATAATGATACATTCCTGCATATGTGTTCATTGTATTCAGGTTATGTTAATGAATTAATAAATGAATCATAAAGTGTTAGGGGTTGGAAGGGACCTCTAGAGATCATCTAGTCCAACTCCCCTGCCAGAGCAGGATCACCTAGGACATGTCACACAGGAACACATCCAGGAGGGTTTTGAAAGTCTCCAGAGAAGGAAACTCCACAGCTTCTCTGTGCAGCCTGTTCCAGTGTTCCATGACCCTCACAGTAAAGAAGTTTCTCCTCATGCTGAGGTGGAACTTCCTGTGTTCTAGCTTATACCTATTATTCCTTGTCCTATTTCTGGGCACCATGGAAAAGAGACATTTTAGTGAAGTTTTGGTATCTTTGGTGGAAAGAGACAGACTAGATCTTTGTGAACACCTTTCTTCTAGGTAGACTTTTTTCCCTTTCCTGAAATACTGGAGACTAGTGACAGGACAGAGAAAATGAAGTGCACAGGTCCTGATCAGTATTAAGGCCTCAGAAGTATTTTACCTGTGTGCCTTATTTATTACCATTGTCAGATTAGGAGAGAATTTTCCCCCAGTCAGGATTGTTAGACTATTTTTGCCTTTCTCTAAAGAAAGACAAAGGGATGGCCCACTTCTAAGGCTTATTTGGTTTCACTCCACAAATGCCATATGATCTTCCCTATTTTTTTTATTTATTTTTTTTTTCTGTAAAACAAAATAGCTGTGGTTTTTAAACTCACAGTTTAGGTCTAAATTGGCCACAGGATACTGGGAGTGTTTTGTGACCTCTGCTGAACAGAGATGTTAGGAAGTAATGTTCTGTGGGGGTTTTGGTCTGAACATCTACTTCATGGTTGCCTGTGACAAACATAGGGCCTGTGTATGATGGTTTGCAGTAAATTGTTTTCTTCCAAGTGCCTTGTGAGATGCAGTTCCATCATAAGGTAAGGGGGAATTCAGGCCAGCACATGAACAGTTGGCCAAGAACAACTATTTCAACAAAAAAAGTTGAGTGGGGACCAGCTCATTAGAAATCACACCTTTGGGGTGCAATCAAAGCACCTTCTCTACAAAATAGCAAAATACAACTTACATGTCCAGCACAGCTGACAATGTCTCACCTATGTGAAAGCTGTGACTTATAAACTGTTTATTTTCCTGTCTTGGTCTGTGTGACCCTGAGGCAGGTTCAGGGAGAGCTCTTTTCTTCAAGTGAGTGAAACGTGCACACCCTGGTCCTCAGTGTTGCCTTTGAGTCTTTGCATCATGAGCCAACATCAGCAGGCAGAGCTCCTGGGACACTGCCTGAAACGTGTAGTCAAGGCAAATGGAGGAAGGGATGGGAAGCCTTTGTTGTGATCAGAAAGCAGCAGGTTTACAGTAATATGGCTGTTGCCATGGTGCATTATTTTCTTTCTCTTTCTTCCCATTTTCTCAGTGCCATTTATTTCTTCTTGCCTAAGAATGGGCTCTTTTCCCCACTCACCTATTCTTCAGAGAAAGGATAAAAGCAAATGGGAGGGGAGGCAGAGGAAGGCAGCAAGAAAATGCCAGCAAGCTGCGGGAGGATGAGGAGGAGTTGCACCAAATCTCACTCCTGTGGTTGTCCCTGTTTGTGTGAATGCAGCAGTCCCATGAGGCCTGCATTGTTTTTTTCTGGGCACTTCTTGTTCATTTAAGGTTGAAATTTGAATCTGAAATGACCACAAACAAGTTGATCAGGAAAGGCCTCATAACTACATCAAAAACATAACAGCAAAGGAGAGTAAAACAGAGCATCTTTTATTAAATGATAACCTGAGGCTACTGACTCCCTATAAGACAATATATGAATCAGTAGAGTAAGCCTCAGTGAGCACAACAGAGAGATTCATTAGCCATGGAAATAGCCATTATCAAGCTACTGGAAAGTTGTCCTGCCACTGAATCCTGTAATGAAGTGTTCAAACTTTTAAATTAATTGAAAAGAAGAAAGGAAAGAAAAGAGCATGCAGTCTGCCAAATTCCTGAAAAGCAAGTTGTTAAATATGCACGTGTAAACATAAAATGTATTATTTCTCCATCTTCCATCTTTCCTTTGCCATTTCATTTTTCTTCTTCTTCCTTTGTAATACACTTGCTCAAACCAATGCCACAATTATACAGAGACTCTTGTTTCAAACGGCTGTTGATGGGTGGACACCCATGAGTCCCATGACTCCCAGGGACTCAAGTACTATGTGGGATTACACTGACCAGGCTGCACAGCTTGCAAGCCAGGCAAACGTCGGGGGGGGGGGTGCATCCTCTACTCTGACTGAAACCACCTTATTTCAGAGCAACATATTCTAATAGTAGTTTACCTTTAGGCAAAAGGATGATAGTAATGAAAAAAAAAAATTAAATCAATGTGAACAAACCTGAGTAACATTTAGTCTCTTATGAGAACATTATATCACAGCAACAAAAATTCTACAAATAATTTAGATTATAATTAAGATCATTAAGGAAACATGCACTGTATTAAAGCACATCTCTACACTTACATGTTGCTGTTTTTCTTATTTCTGTAAGAGATATTACCTCTACCTATCCCTTGCATAACACCTGCTGCTAGAACTTATGCAATGGCAGACAAAGGTCCCAAACGGACTTCAGCTGATGATATCTTTGTCTCTAATGGAGAAGCAAGAAGCACACCACTCCAGCTTGCTGCTTTCAGGAGAAATGGCATACCTAGATTTAGATACATATCTTCCTTTCAGCAGAAGGCAGGATGTCTCTTCTTGCAAAAAGAAAACTTTCTTTCCTAAGCAAAATATAATTTTCTATCAGTCTATGGCACTGAGGAAAAGGGTTCATTAAGACAGACTGTGACCTGTTACTCTCCCTGTGTTGACATGAAGGGGGTTACATTTCCTAATTCCACAAAGCCCAGATGTGAGCTAAGCATGCATTCTGTTGTCATAGACACTACAGAAGAGGTTGAATAATTTTAAAAATAAGGCCAGTTGCCAGCTTGGTTAGCAGACACATGTGCCTAGAGTGCTAATGAGACAATGATTAGTGAGTGTGAGTGCAGGGCACAAGCAAGCTATGTCACCACTTGGCAAATGGGAGCTATAATGTGTGGAGCATCACTGTACATGAATGCAACCTTGATGTTTTAGACTCAGGATACAAAACAGATAACAGCAATGAACCTGAACTCAAGATGCTGATACTCTGTTCCTTTGATATGCTGCTGGAGCAAAGCAAGCTGGAGAAGTATTTTTAGTGTTAGCTTACCTCTGTGGTTTAATGTTTGTTCTCCCTGGACTGTAAAAGAGTCAGACCTTGAAAACAAAGAGGAAATAAGTATTTTGACAACTGGAGAAATCATTTTTATTGAGCCTTGTTTTTAACACTATTAAGAAAAAAATACTAATCTCATTTGGTGCCCAAATTTGGATACATATCTGATTTCTTCCAGTGGCCAAAATATTTGTAATAGTTTATTGACTTGGCTGAAAACGCTGCTCTCATGGATTGTGCTTCATTGTCCAGGGATGTCCTCATCCCTCATATCAGGTAAATGTATCCTCCTATCCAATCTGTCAGTAGGGAAAAACTGTCAATTTTAGGAAACTCCAGATTGCCAATGACCTCCTATCTATATTTTGTTTTTACTACATGGTTACGATTTGGATGCCTTCATCATTCCTCTAATCAAATACTTTGTGTCCTTGGGCCTGGGAAGTAAGGCTTCCTTTGAGAAATCCAGGTAGGCAATAGGAGTACCTCCAGGTCAGCAACCAAGTGGGATTTACATCTTCATAACATGCAGAACCAAAACCAAAGGTATCAAATAACTACTGAAAGAAGAGAAGATAGCAAACCTGAAGTTCTGTCTAGCTCAAAAGCTGAGTAGTTACATAGCCGCATAGTAATGTGAAAAACAGAGGATCTTCCTTGTTGTTCAGAGAGACTCAGGGCAGCAAGAGCTTGCCGGCCCACCCTTAACGATACTCCAACTGCATAGCACAGCAGTGTGTGCTGGGTATTGACACAATTGCTGGGCAGCTAGAAGGAACCCTTAGGTCCTGAGTCGGATAAACAGCAGTGTGACACTGGTCACTAATGGACTGTTAACCCACCCACTACTGATCACATATTGACAGTATTGACTTAGTTCAATTTATGTAAGCCTTTCTTTTGGCACAAGGCATTAATTTTCATGGGACCTGGAACTTGACTGTTAGGAATTTTTTTGAATAACGACTTTGGCTCTAACTAACTATTATATATCTTAAGCTTTGAAGTTGGCACCATTTTGGGATCTTTAACTTTCTTCGTAAAAAACTGGTTTTATTGCCATCACAATAACATTTTCAGTAGCTCTGCTTTTGTGAGAAGTAGAATACACCTTAACTCACTTCTGGATGTGTTCAGTCAGTGCTTTTTGCTCAAAGCATGAGAAGAATTTAAACCATTTAGCAGTTTTGTTGCAAAGGAAGTAAGCATCTGACAAACATTTTATACCATAATAAATTTTGAGCATTAGAACAACAATTAGATGACTGATAAAAATAAGCAATTCCTCAAAACAGATACAGGGTCATGTTTACTCATTCTGAGCAGTTTCTTTTTTAACAGGAATACAGTGAGATTCACTCTTAACAGATTTTCCAGATTAGGCAGGTCATTGTTTTATTATTTAAGAATAAAATCTTGCTCAGCATTCTATTTCTTTTTTAGTTCTAATTTTTGCTGAGTAGAACTGTAGTAATTGGATTCCTTCATTCCTCCTCCTCCATCATCCTGGGTCAAACACATTCAGGTGATTAAAATGAAATGGAGCAAGTAATGGATAAAATATTAGTATCAGCACAAATGTACTGATTTGAACGCCTCCACTGTACAGTATATCCCTTCCACCACTGCAAAAGGGCTTAAAGTCTGCTGTTGTACAGAGCAGCTATGAAATTTGGTTCCTGAGACAATTACACTTCAAGTATTGTGTGGTTTTAATTTATCCAAAATGGGCAATAGCATTCATAAGCAACCTAGGGGCCTTTCCAGCTGAGAAATTAGGTGAATTGCAATGTTCAAGGCACTCTGTTTGAAAAAGTCTTTTAAATGCTCAAAAGCTCTTCTTAATCCACCTTTTACTAAAATGCTGAATTGTTTCTTCCTATTATATATTCAGTCTCTTGATATGAAGAGCTTACTCAGACCAAGACACTGGAGAAGTACTCTAGCATAGACTTGGGTTCTTCCTGCATTTCAGGCAGAGCATGCCTGCACAAACGCTTTGTAAGAAGTTCTTTTATGACAAGGTGTAAGAAAATGTTAAAATAATGGGTTCAGGTTATCCTCTGAAGAATCTGCAGTTTCCTGCCAACTTCTGCTGGATGCTTTAGAGAAGGACAGGCTGCAGCATCAGCAGCTAGAGAAGGCACCATCACCTTCACAGGCTCTGCAGGGTGCTCCAGCCTCTCCATTCCCCATCAGTCACAGACATCAGCTGGTGAAATAGTGGCAAACTGGGAATAATACAAATGCCTCATGTTCTGCCCCTCTCTGTACACAAATGGTTCTTGCAATAATCCTTTGTGTTATGTACAGCTGCTCTTCTCCAAGAGGTGGCCAGGAGAAGTACCAGGTCTGAAGACTTGAGAATGGGGGAGAAATCAAAACATAGGAATACTTTGGTGTAAATCTGCTTTTTCTTTCTTATTCTTCCATTTCTGTGCATCTCCACTGGACACACAGGACAGTATTTATTGCTGTCTCTCCTTTTCCAGAATAAAAATCTGTAGGAAATGACTGCTTAGGGATTTAGTCTGTTTTTTTTGATCCACTAATAGGATCATTGCAGGACACATGACAAGTCCTTTTTATTTGCATTCTATTTGTGAGAGCCGTGTGACCTTGGATTCTAGAGGACTGAGAGTACTTCTGTGAAAACTTCACCTTTTTAAAGTACTTTACCACTGCTGGATATCAAATAACATAACAAAGCACCAAAAATAGCACATTTCTCACATCAGAGCCAGCATTTACTAAGGTCTGAAGACAACAAAGCATTTTTGGAACTTCCTCTGATAAATGATCGTTTTCTTTTGATCCAGTATCAAGAAAGTGCAATGAATAATAGTACCATGAGGGGAGTCCTTGCTGCTCAAAAGGTTATTTTGTCTTTATTTTATCTATTTGGTTTTCTCCCACAGGAAAAGGTATAAACACTAATGAGTGTGGATTGTCAGCTACAAGAAATCCAAGTACTATTTTTAGATGAGCAGGTCAAAGCATATCTCCAAAAGCTGAAAACATTGCACATTATAAATTTATTCCTCATGAAAAAGGTACTTGGGAGCTCTAGATATCTATCTTTTCCAGAAAAGGAAATCCATAGGTGCCCAGAGCATGCCCAGAAGAACCTCAGTGCTGAATGATTTTGTCTTTGAAGCACTAAAAAAATATATTTATTCAGTGATTACTAAATAAAAAGCTCATAAACGTTAATATGAACAGGTATTGAAGTCCAGGTCTCATCACGTCCAAACAACTGGGCAAATCACAAGAGCAAAGGGCTATGCCCCTTGCTTTTCCTCTCCCATACATCCATGTGATGTATGGTAATCCACTATGCATGAAGCAGTTAATCAGGAGAAGGGACCTAAGAGAGGCCTGTAATGATGTTGCTACAGAATGCTTTGGGAAGGTGGTAATCATGAGATTAAATCTTAATGCACAAAAAAAGAAAAGAAATAGAAATTCAATCTTCTATGTCCTACTGTCATGTCTGACCTATTAGCTCATAAAAACACAATCACCAGTTTGGAGTAAAATCCCTAGGAACCTGATTTCATGATGTCTTATCAATCTTGAGAGATGGCAAGTGTCAGAATAAAGGCCCATATATTGTACTAAGATCCATTTTCTGGCTAATGCAGCTCTGTACTCATGCTGGCTCCCCTGGGCTCCTCCCCAGTTTCATGTGTGCTGCATGGGGCAGGCACCCTGGCTCAGTGGACACTGTGGGTGCTGCTGCAGGGTTTGTGCCTAAACGCAAGTGCCTAAAATACGGATGCTGCAACACAAAGTGCTGCCAATTCCATTCTGCTTAATGGATGGAGCTCTCAGGCCCAGATCCCCAGATATTTCAGCACCTTAATGATTCAAGAAGTACTTCTGAGCCTTGGCTCTAGTGTTGTAATTGTAAAGGAATTTCTCCTCAGGGAAAGAGATAAATTACCTCATGTTTGTGGGTCGTGCCACACAAAAGGGGTGGCTGTGCAATAAGTGCTAGTGGGAGCAGCGTCTTGCTGTAGAGAAACTGGTTTGTACCTCGAAGCCTTGATTTTAGGGTTTGCAATAGAGATTAAAAAGGCTGTCACAGAGTTAGTTATTTTCCATTTTCAGGGAAAACACACAAAGTGAGAACCTCCAGTGCTGCTACCCTTGCAGCCTAAGACTTCAACCTTAAGAATAAATTAATTTCCAAATTTATTATTGCACAGAGAGTTTTCACAATATTGGCTCCAGTGAATCTGGAGTTTCTTGGAAAGCTCATTGACATTTATCAGTTTTCATCACAAGAGAAAGCAAAAGAAAACCAGACTTTGAGGTGATTTTTAATTTAATAGCGTTATGGAATGACAAAATGTTTTCTTTCCATAACTTGAATTCTCCATCACTTTTGTACTATATTCAGCTTTTTATTATTGTTTATAGTGTGATTTCAGGGTAAAATGTATCTGAAAAAAAAGCATAAAAGAAAACTATTTAAACAGACATCTACTTCTTGCTATCTTAAGTGCATTTGTGTCTCTCAAGATATATAAAGATGTACAGATATACAGATTTTGTATATGTATGCATAGTTATACATAATTGTATATGTATACATAGTTAACATGCAAGTAATAAATGCACATAATCATACTGAGTACTATATATCAATCAGGATTTAGAAGCAGAAGAAATTAATCTTGGCAACTTTTCTCTATCCATGCAGGTAAGAATGATGTTTGTGTGCCAGATTAAGCAAAGCAAACACATTTCCTTAGACTATTTTGCTCTCCAGACTTCATTAAAATTGGGTTAGAAAATATATGTGAGAACAATGTCCTTTCTTCAGATCAATGGAGAGTATGATCTGAGTATTACCAGATATATGGCATGCAGACTCAGTTTTTTGCAAATGCATTGCTGTTCCCACCACAGAGGGCACCCAACACATCGGTGAAGCTTCCTGATTCTTCAGCACTCCAGACTAGCTCTGCAGAGGAATGTAGAGCTGCTTAGTATGTGCACGTGGGTCCTGTCCAGAAGCCAAACCAAGGGAAAGACAGTCTGTAATTCAAATAAATGCACAACCACAGCAAAGACCTCTCACTGGCAGCAAGCCCAACTCTGCTCACCTTACAGCAAGAGGGATGTTTCCAGGGCAGATGCTATCCCAGCCTCAACCAGGTGAAGTGTGGCACCAGACCACCACCTCCTGTGGGTTCTTGTGACATTCCAGGAGAGAAGGCAAGAAAGGATAAGAAAAATGTTTGATTTTCTGCTCCTTCATCTCAGATCTGCTTCTAATTTTTTGTCTCTTCTTTTTCCTTCCCAGATTAAACTTCTCTGATGTGCAATTTAGGCAGCGCTTATTGCTTTCATCACTGAAAGGTTTCTAGTTCAGATTTCTGAACTAACTTTGTGTCTCTTTCTGAGAGGTGTATTATTAGCCCTTGTGATAACCAAAGGACAGAACACAGGAAAAGGAACCTAAAATATTTCCAATACTGTGCTGCTTTTTTTTTTCCCCTCAAAAATTAATGAAGCTAATGACTTGTAATAAAAAAAAAAAAAAATCATTAGCATTCATTGTTGTATCAATGGAGGTGAATTAATACTTCTCTTAGTGCTTAGCTTCCATTTTTTGTTACATCTGTTCCCATCCTTTCTGCAGAGGGTTATCAGAATATATGTTAATATACTTAATTTTACTGTGTTTTCCATCCAGTTCTTTATTGTCTGGAGCAAGTGAGTCTAAGAACTATCAAAAGACAAATAACTAAGGAGGTTTATCTTTGTCCGATAATCCTCTTCTAGTATACATGAGTGCAGATCTACAAAATTCGATTGAGTTTTGCTGAAATTTTTAAGTGAAAACTTCAGTGCTATCTTTGGCCCTAAGTTCACAACATATTCAACTGTGTCCCCTGTTGTTGCACCATGGGATTTCCTTTTTTCTACCTCTTCTCTGTATAACATTGGATTTTAGATAATGATCATTCATTTGATAGCAAAGAGTTCAAATATATTCACACTGTGGAAGTCAGATAGACCTAGTGATACCATAATGGCATTGTGAATTATGTTTTATGTTCTTATGTTGTATTAATAAATTGTGTTGGTCTGTGGTTGATATGAGATGGTACACAGGCAGTAAGTGATCTAACTAAGCAGATCGTATTATGCATCCTAAATTATTTAAAGGAAAATGTAGTTATTGACATCAATTAAAATGTTATCTGCTACTATGTTTTTTTTCTATGAGAGTAAGTTATTTTTATGCTCTACTGAAGCAATCTAGCATAGTTTTCCAGTCCCCTAAAACATAAAGAGTCTCCAAAATGTGACAATCAACCACTGTATGTAGATAAGTTTAAAGCAATTAATATTTTTTATTTCTCCACTTGTGTAGAATATAATTTCCAACCATTTATAGAGTCAGAGATAAAACACTCAAACTGAGCTTATGCTAACGATGTCAGCTTAGTGGTAGGACACTGTAAAGGCACAGATTCACTGTTAGACTCTGTGTACAGCATTGCAAAGGGTGTGCCATGGAAGGCAATACTAGGGATATTCTAGCTCCTGAAACCCATGTGGGAAAACCCCTATTGTATATATAAATGTATTGAGAGCAGTAATCATTTTACAGTTTCACTTCGTGTTAGGTGTCCTTCCAACATTTGTACAGGTCATTTACCATTCATAAATCTAAGAAACATAAGATACTGTCAGGCACAACTAAGAGTATAACACCTGTGAGCTGAATCCAAACAAGGGACCTTGACTGACTAACCTCAGACATCTAAACACAGACCTCAGACCTTTGATAGTACCACTGCCAGTTTCTGACAAGCCAGAAGAACATGTGTTCACCTGGGAGCTGTTAAGGAAAACACCAATTACTTGCTATTGCAGAGTTAATGTTCCTCCCAGATAGGTTTAGGAAGAAAATCTAATTTCTTGTCAATCTTTTAAAAATAGAGGACTTCCATGCTTCATTTTTTAACTCCAGCAAGCATTTCAGCACCATTAGTCCCCAAGGAATGAAGAAGATGTGATAATTTTCTTCAAGTGCTTGTGACTTGAAAGGCTAAAGAGCAGGGAAAGCAATCAAATGCTCTGTTTTGTCCACATCACTTCCCAATTGCCTTCTCCAGCATCTGAAATTTGTGAATCCCAGTTCATGGATTCTTAGTCAGGTTTCTAAATGCTGTATTGTAAACCCTGCTAGTTGGCTATGAAGCTGAAAGTTGTTGTGATATGACACATTGTAACACCAAGGTCCTCTCTGTGGATCCTCTGTAACTTGTGTTTCTGCCTTCAAACGTTTCAACAGCGCTACCTGTGCAACCCAAAACCCCCAGTGTAGGAGTGTCTTTCCATGTTTTCTGGCAGAGTTCCTTCCTGCTCAGCTGCTACAATGTCCCTTCTGCAAAGAACCAAAACATATAAATGTTGTTTCCCAAAAAGTAATACAGATGTCACTGAATAGCAAGGAAAGTACAAGAGGCATTTAAAAGGGCATTGTGAGAACCAGGGAAAGAAAACTGAGGCAGCACTGTATTCAGAATACTTTTAGGCATTTAAGGGCAAGTAAAAAGCCTAAATAGATCTTTGGATCCAGGCCCTAGAGTGCTGAAAACAAAGGTGAGGAAGGAGATAGGAATGTAAATGGGAAAGATGAATAAAGAAGCCTTATTTTGATGTAGAATATGCAGGAGCATGCTTGCAAGCAGTGGGACAGGAGCCAACAGATTTGAAGGTGAGGATGAAATAGTGAGAACAGAAATAAAGGAGGAAAGGAAGCTTGAAATAGCAGGGACTGAATAGTCCTTAGACCTCAGAACTGGGGACAGACTATAGCAGCAAAGAGGAAATCAATGGTGGGGCAGCAAAAGAACAAGAAGCAGCAGAAGCTCTAGTTGCAATCATTTCTGTAAGAGATAGTGAAGAAGTATGCGGGGGAAGGCAATACAGTCTAGCAGCAATGATGGGAATATTGTCAATGAAAACAATTGAGACTAACTTGTCAGACAAGATATTTTCTCATAATTTACAGTATCAAAATATAATCTCTATCATCATCATTAGAAGTAACAGTGGAAAACAATTCACTTCTGAATAGCTGACAATCAAATTCATTCTTCAAGAACATGTGCCCAGGGATATTTGCCTACTCAATGAATTGCAAAGTTTCCCTGCCATTTGGAAATAAGAAATTAACTGAAATACAAAACTTGCTGCTTGACTGCCAACACTTGTAGCTATTTTTTAGAATAATTCTACTTTTCCAGTTGTTACATATTTTTATGTCATTTCAGCATTAAATTTTAGTTCCATGAAGGGGAAGGGGCAGCTGCAATCAGAAAGGGGGAAGGGATCATATAGACAGTAGAGGTCATTATGGCCTCTGCAGCAGATTGTATTGTAGTAAAGGAGGAGCAGAAGATTGTGGGTTTTTTTCCTCCATAAATAAAAACTATGCCTGAAAGTCCATTAAATGAAACTACTTTTGAAAATCCTTACAGAAAAATAGGTTGAGGGTATTCATAGACAAATTCCCAGAACAAAATTTTCAAAATATCTATGATTTATTTGGGAAAAGGGTAAATTTTCTCTTAAAGAAGGAGGTGGATTTTCAGGTACCACTGTGTAATCTCTTCTGGAGAGAAAGAAGGGAAAAAACAGATGCCTTTCTGGAATTATCACATCCAAAATCACTGATACCCATTGAATGTCCTGTGGTCCCAGGTCAACATTACAACCTCAAAAGAGGATGTGCTGTGGAGGATTTCATGTAGCTTCATTCGGGGTATTGATAAACATCCTGTGAAGTCATATCATTGTTAAGGTGATAGTACTGACCAAGCAGCA
Source organism: Chloroceryle amazona (assembly GCA_027560015.1). NCBI lineage: Eukaryota > Metazoa > Chordata > Aves > Coraciiformes > Cerylidae > Chloroceryle > Chloroceryle amazona. Next base: position 5,358 of record JANHFX010024512.1, on the reverse strand, counting down.
GCCTTCCCACTGTAGATGGAGCCTGGTTCCCCTTGTTCCTTGCTCCCTGTTCCTGGGGCTTCTCCAACAGAAAAGAAAAAACCAACCAACCAACCAACCAAACAAACAAAAACACACACCCAAAAGCAAAAACAACAAAAAAAAACTTTCTCAAAACCAGAAACCTTCTTCAAGTCTTCCCAGTGCTGTGCAGGGCCTTGGCTTCCTGAGCATGGACATATCTTCTTCGAGGCTAAATTATCACATAGAAAACTGAATTACTTTCTGAGTAATCCTCCACTGACTTGAAGCACCTTTAAGAGTGGAGGAATTCTCTGACTATGATGACGCACCATCAAGCTGGTTTAACCCTGTTGTAGACACTTTATTGGTGGGAACAACAAGTAATGGTAATGTAATCCTATCCATTGCCCATACACAGGTTCAAATGTAGTTCAGTAGGATTTCAGAAATAAGGAGATGCAGCTGTATGAACAACTTATTGTATGTACCCTGCCCCATATTTTAAAAGAGAGGCTTCAGCCTGTCTCAGATTTCAAGACAGCAGCAAAGTCACTGCTGTTCTTTTCCATGAAGAAAGGATGGCTCACACAGGCTTGCAAGATCTACCTGATATTTACACCTAGAGGTTTAAAGAGACACACTCATTTCTCACTCATCAAGGTTTATTTCTCATTCAGAAACTGATACAGGAAGCTCTCTTTAATTATAGGACACAACAAAATGATTGTGATTAGGTATGATTTGAGTAGGAATCTCTTTTAGATTGTATTCTGTGATCAGATGTCATCTGAAGACATATATTCCCACCCACTTCAAGTAGGAAGTCAAATACCTTCTTTATGTCTTTGGAATTACATGTTTCACAAAAGCAGTCTCCATCCAAAGTGTGACATGACTTGCCATCACCTTCCCAGTCAGTTTTCTCAGGCTTAAGTATCTCTCACTAAAATCTATGCAAACTTTAATTGTTTGCTACTGATATAGACTTTCTATATGGTCCTCTTTTATCTACTCCCTGTTCTCTTCCTTCCAGACATTTCTTCTAAGTGTCTCATGAAACGTTTCCAAATGTTGTCCCTCCATTATGGTTACCAATCCATGTTATTCCATTCACTGTTGTTTTTTTGCAGGAATATACCCTCAAAATAGCTCAGGGCCAACTGTAGAGAACTCTTGGTTATACTAGGATATTAACAGATGACTGGATGATTTTGATAATCCCATACATACTTGTTTGCCTTTAGGCTAAATATCTCATTATAAACCAGGAACGTATGGAGGTGTTTGCCCTGAGCAATTCACTGTGTCATGGAGTCATGATGCCTTTAACAAGTTGAAGTTGATTTGATAAATGCATTCCTAACAGGGCAGCTCCATTCAGGGGAACGACCTCAAGCGTCTCCTGAGCATGGCACTGCACCAGGGATCGGTGGTGCCAACAGGTAGTGGTACCACCTCCTGCCTGAGACACCCCACCTCATGCTCACTTGGGGGTGACTTCCCAGTGCTACCTCACACTGGGTAGAATTCCCAAATCATCATTCAAATGCAGAGCATTGCTCAGGCTTATAACTCAGGCACTTCAGAAAACATAATGTCCTTGTTTTTGTCCATCAATATTCACACTCTGAAGCTTGTAAATACCTTTGAAAACATTCAGTTCTCCTTTCTTTATATTTGACATCTTTAAGGACAGCAATTTGTCCACTGACTAGGTACAAACTTCACTTCCTTTAACCATACAAAATTACATAGATACAAAAAAGGGGATTCTCTCTTATCCTCATGTCCTTCAAGAATCACCTGCTCCCAGGCATGAAAGCCTTTAAACTTCTCAGTAAGACAAATGGTAATTTAAAATATTTTTTTCCATTTCTTCACTCATGAAATATTAACAGCGCATCCCTGACCTTTTACCAAAAAGGTTAGATAACAATAATAATAAATAAATAAATAAATGAATGAAAAAGAGCAAACATTTTACATGGAAGACTTGAACAAAAACTACTAAAGCCTGGTGAAATTATAAACTATCAAAAATAATGTTAGCAACATAAAGCATAGATTCATAGATTTTGCCAGATCTAGTCATAGCCTCAAATGAGATCATGACAGCTAAATGAGCTTCCAGAAGCTAAACATAACTCCTGGACATCACAAGCCTGATGAAAGCAGGGTTTATATCTTACTTCCAGAAAAGATGGGGAAAGTGTTAAAAATCAGAGTTCCCTTCTCTGTGAAAATAATGTGGAATGAGAAAAAAAAAACTTGTGAAGCATGTAGCAGTTCTGACATAAAGCAGAGATTAAAACACTGGAAGTGAAATCCTGACTTCTGTCAGGCTGGATATTGACTTCAGCAATTTGAGACCTCACTCTGCATCTCTACCACAAGGTAGGGAAAAAAATTCTACTTGATTTCTTGAACTGTTCTCTTTCAAGTTGTGGTTTGTTCACTTATGCTTTGATCTTTGCATCAGTTGTGTGTTCAATGGGAGCTGCTTCTCATTTGTTTCATTTCATAATCAGCAGTACACCGTGGCTGTGGGGCTTGGAAGGGAGGGAGAGAGCAAGGCTAGCAGTGTGCCTGCTCCTTCTGGGCTCTACAGAGAGCTCAGAAAAGCTTTTGAGGCTGCCATAGCCATGTGGAGTAAAGATAAACATTATGCAACTCTTACCATAGAGAAAGAGAGCTTATGGAGAACAACATAAGATGTAACTACTTCAAAAATATAAACCACGAGTGCGGTTCTCAGTGCTGTACCCATACAGAAAGACCTCTTTTGTTCCAGGGTGTGCAGGGAGCACAGAAGTTTCACTATTGTCTCATGACACCCTGCATAGAAGAAATGCAAGACTGTTGAGTCCCAGCTTCCCTTACATAGAGCCACAGGGTACCTCATGGCTCGCCGGGAGGAAGAGAGAGAGGGAGGGAGGCCACTGCACCCAGAGGGCTCTTCCCATGTCTAGCAACATGCAAGTGGGCAGCAGCCATGGCCAGGTAGTGCTGGATGCCTGTGCCTCCAGGTCACCTGGGAGCAGTGTGGGGTGAGGTGCTGGTAGCCATGCACAGGTGAATGGTGCAGTTTGAGGGTAGGCATCAGTGATAGGAGGAAGTGAAATAACACCTTACATCTGAAGGAGAAGAAATGGGAAGAAGCTGAAAAAGGACACCTTAAGCCTATGAATCAGGAAAAGCCTTTAAATGATAGCAGTGATGGATGCATTGTTTTTTCTAGGAGAACAATTGCAGCCTAGTTGCTAGAGACAATTCAAAAATGGCACAAGACTGGTTTTGTATGGTTTAAGGTAATGGGCAAGACAGTTTATGAAGGGTTTATGCCTACATGAGCGACAGCCTGGGTGAACTCTGGCCCCTGAAAGTCATTGAGAGTTTGCTATGCACTTCTACAGATCCCAGTCCTACCACAATAACCTTCATTAATAACATTGGCTAAAATGTCCCAATCCCCATTTAGTCTTTGCATTATAATGAGCCTAAATAGGCAATTTAGTATTTAACCAAAGCTCCCACTGATTTCAGTGGCAGCTGGGATTGCACAGCAGCTCTGAAAATAAGCCTATTTATATTTAGCTGTTTAAATATGGAGATAGGAACCTAATTTTAGCTGCTCAAATTTGAAAATTTTGGCCTTAATATACTCTATGAAATTTTTTTCCCATTACTTTCATTAAAATTTTGAGAAAAATAAGACTATTATGGACAAATAGGGAGAATATATTTTTATCCCCAAAAGATTGCAAATACCTCTTTAATGACTTCTTAAAATAGCTGTGGCTTCCAAACCAGTGCATTTGAATTAACTTTAACTATTTACACTGGTTATATTAAGGGCAAAAAATCCATCATGCAAAGTTTTTATGTCCCCTGGTCTTATTTCAGAAAATTTTATTTTATTTCCTGAAAAATAAAGGTTTTACCTTCGCTTCAGACAATTATTCTTTTTTTTTTCCTTTGGTAACTTAATTGTATTAAACTTTGGAGAATATTTGTGATACAATAATCCAACTGAATTGTTGAGGCCCACTTCTTCACCCCTGCAGCCTCTCGTAGATTTCATATAAAGACACTGAGAGATAGACTTCATAAGATGAATCAGCTATGCTACAGTACAATTTTCATTTAGATCTCCTGTGCTTCACAAATAGAGGATAAAAATACATTTTTTTTCTTGACCATTTTTTAATAAATTGATATAAAGAATGGTGACTTCCTAAGAAGTGGTCCCAGTGAATAGGAACCTTCATTATTTGGCTGGAACACTCCACCTGACTTAACAGACACAACTCCCTCAAAAACCTCGTAGCTGTTGTGGTCTTTGGGAGTGATCTGTGACGGTGAAGAAACACTTTACCACCTCTTGGAGTCGTCTTCCAGAGGTAAGACTGTGGACGTGGACCCACAGCCTTCGTGACTGTGCATGGACCCCATCTGTTTTATTGATCATGCGGATGAATCACTTTTGCTTTAGTTACCATATGCGTGTACCTTATCTGCTTTAGCAAGAAATCAGGTAGGTAAGCTAAAACTTTCCATCACTAGAAATCAAACCCAGGATGCCCTCTGGCCAAAGGGAAGAGGAGTGCCTATTGCTGTTCTCTCTGCTCTGATCAGCCCCCAGGCAGTAAGGTTTTAAAACACCACAGCTGCTTGGTAAGTAAATATATTGTATTGATGTCTTTAATAAAAGAACAACCACTACCAAAAGAGCAGTAAGAAGCATTATACCTTTTTCCTTCGGTCTTTCTTCCTCTTTCAAATTTGCTATTCTCTCCACAGGGACCATTGTTTATCTTTTTTTTTTTTTCCTCTTTCCTGTTTTTCTCTCATGATGGCTGATCAATCAGCAACTCTTTCCCTCTAGATCCTTCACCTTCTTTCACTCTTTCAAACAGATTTCCATTTCTTCCTATGAGGCTGATCCCCCTAAGATATAAGACTGAATCATCCCCTTCATGTAAGACTGATTCATCTGAGTCTAAGATTACTGTAGGGCTTCCTTATGTAATGAGCTTAAAAGCTACCCTCCCTGACTGCCTTTCTTTAAATTCATAAATTTGCAGGCAGAGAGTACCCTGGCTGTAAACCCCTGGGAATCTCTGTAAACTGAATGTTGATCAGAGTTTTTCATGGAACCCTGGATGTGTGCTCAGTCACAAGTGGTCCATGTATCCAGAAGGGGAGAGCTGCATGTGGCCAAGGATGAGCTGGAAATTGAAGGAAGGAGGGAAGGAAGGAGGGAGGGAGGGAGGGAGGGAGGGAGGGAGGTGGTGTGTTGGTTAAAGAGACTTGGATGACTATTTGAAGAGGAAGGATATGCAAAAGGTTGTATTG